>MU034026.1:169571-224720 GCA_011833715.1 Carcinoscorpius rotundicauda | reverse complement strand
TTACAGTATTAACAGTAATAATTTTGTTATAGTAAATGTATTTACCATTAGTGTTACATCTTATTCTTAGTCATAGTACTAATAATGATGTTAGCTTTCCAGCTCCTTCTTACAGTTTTACTTTATTCATTACTTCCTTACATACACATCACATCAATAAAAATATAATCAAACACACATGTGCAGCCACAGTGAAGTAATGTTCTGGTTATCAGAGTAATTTTGTTTGAAACTATGTTCTGCAATAAAGAAATAGTTGTTGCATAAACTTTAGTTATTTTTCTAATTTGTTGAATCTTCAAAGCACAAAGTGGAGAATTGTTTTATGGAATTTTGTGGTACCAGTACTGGTGAGTTTGTTTTATAAATCTATTTTTATTCGTACTAGCTTTATCATTACATTTTAATTATAAAAATTAATTTACATCACTAGCTTATTATATGAACTTAAATCCATCCGAAATCATCTAAGCTAATTATTATCATGAGGAATTACAGCCAAGAATATCACTAACTAACAACAATACTCAACTGACGACAAAGATTACAAGCACAAATGTAAAACTGTATATTAAATTACCAGTATTTATTACTGAGTTGATTTTCATCTGTTCTATGTGGACAGGTTCCCTGTATCAGACATTCAAATTAATTACATAATGGTCTTGACTTTGATGTAGCCTTCTGTTAAAATATTGTATCACAACAACAGAATTTTTATCACACCAACTCCACATTGTACTGTTGACATCTTCCTGTCATCCCTTCCTTGTAAACAGTGATGATGTAACATTGAATAAGTTCCCACCAGTGAAATGTATTATGTTATATAACAATTAGAGATGGTACAAAGAGTGACAATGCTCTTTAAAATAATGTTGACTCTTTTTATCATTATCATACATATATACCATATGTTTCAGCAAGAAAAAAAATGAAGCCAAGCTTATCATTTGATACATCACTTTTCACCAAATTAGAGCAGTTTATCAGAAACCAGTTCCCCTCATCAGTAACCCCAGTAAAGGGCAAAGTAGAAAACAAAACACCTTGTAGTAGGAGACTAATTTATATGACTGAATTTTCCTTTATTCACCACAATACACCTACATTTGTAAACATATTTAAAGAATATGAGTGGTATTCAGCACTAGTTGCTTCAGAATGAATGAAAGTCATTGCAGTACAAAAAATAATGCTTAAGTGCAAATATAATGAGTTATCTCCTTCGTAATTTACTTTTCAAGTGAATATTAAGTATGAGGTTCCACTTTGTAAAAGATGATATAAATAGGTTTCTGCTATAATTTAGAAAATGAAAAGAATGAGAGTTATTTTTACCAGTACAGATGTTTAATCACACTTTAAATGTCATTAATATACTAACAGAACAGACTCAAGACTCATTTAAACACAATTTAAATAATTTGACAGTGCAATACAGCTGTGAAAGGATTTACTGAATACATTCGAGAAATACATCACAGTCCTCTGTGAGAAAAGATGTTTATACAGAATATTTAGAAGAGCAAAACAATTTAAAACCATTTAAGAGCCATGAAAGAATCTGTAAGAATACATTCAAAAACAGTAACAAGCTTCAAAACCGCATCCCAAACAAGTGCAGAGCAAACTTAAAAATTTGGCTTAGGAAAACGTACCCTTCTACTCTAAAGATAATAAACAAGGATATGAAGTTCATGAAAGTTTAAAAGTATTCAGCCATACCACAAAATTAATGTCTAATTACATGTGAAAGATGCAGCAATGCTGGAATTAAAGTAATTCAGAACCAATAATCACCATAAACTAAGTTTTTAAAAATCAGTGTCCTCAGGTTCATCTGTCATTAATAAAAGCTTTCTACTTGTCAAAAATAAATTACATACAAACAAACTTATCATAGATGTTACATTAAGAGTTTAAATCTCAAATCTATCCATATCTTAAACCACAGCTTTATAGTATTTTACATAACTTGGGTGGCAAGTAGTAGTGATTCGACATTATAAAGATTGTATAAAGTGTTGTTATAACAGTAAAGAAAGAACTGACAACATTTCAATTATATGAAACACTTCTCAAATATATTGATGTAAATATATTTATTTTTATACATTTTTGGCATTTATAGGCACTGATCTTTAAATTTCACTTCCAAAATTTACATTAATCTCTAAAATGAAAGGACAGCAAGAAAGAACACTTTTTCTAACTTATGATTCATCAGAATTCACATATATCAGTATTTTATGCTCTATCTGATGTGTAATATTTCAGTATTGATGTATACAAAATATCAAAGGAATAGTATAACAACACGATCATTTTCAAAATAATACAAGAATGTTATAATTATCATTTTAATCCAAACAAAAATGCACAGACTTTGCCAAACATTTTGAAAAATATTTCAAACTGTCACTGCTATAGTTGTTATACAATCAGTAGTTAAGTTTTGTAGCTGACAAATGTATGCAAAAAAATTGTGGAACAAATAAAACTTGTTAATATTTCATAGAAGTAATTGATCCTGTAATGTATATGAAAAAAAATTAAATTATAATAGCTGTGATACATCTTTTACAATTCATAAGTTAGTACTGTTCCATTGACCTCTTCATTACATACATTTAACATTAAGATATCTCAGAAGCAGCAAAGACTGGGAATATAACCACTTTGTGGAATTTCATGAAGAAATTTTTCATGTCACATTAAACTGTACATTTATCTCAATTAGTTTACTTTAGATTCCAAATTAAAAGTATGTAAAAACAGGATTTTAAATCCATCTTTTGTATGTAACATTTTTGTGCCAACACAAACATTTTTTCAACCAGGATGGATGTGATGGTAGACAAAAAAAACCTATCCAAACATGTAATATTTCTTAACTACAAAATGCAACATTTAAGACATAAGTGATTTCAGCTCCCTTGATATGTTACTTTAAAATTACATCTTCAGAAATGACTGTAAATGCTCAGAATTTATTTGCATTTTACTTTACTAAATCCAAAAATGAGAAAATCAAAAGCTGTTCTCTTCTTAACACCCTTAGCAGCCTTTCAGTGCAATCACAAGATCAAATTAAAAAATTACTTCCAGTGGTGGATTTATAATATGTGGTGTCACACAGCTGTTGAACATCATACTGTGTTTTATGGTCATGCAAATGAAACATACTTAACACATTCCACAGACAAAAAGGGAAATCCATGAATATATAAAGAAATAAATGTATTACAACTAAATACAGTAATAGTATAATAACTTCAGCTCTGATTAATAATATCAGTGATAAGATGTTTTGTTTGGGAGGTACAAACAATAACAAGCCGTTAATAAAGATACTTTTTAATCACATTATAAATATCCTTAACTTATGTAAATTAATTAATTTATTTAATATTTTTAGTTCAAACTTGCATATAGTTGATATAGTAAACAATTTGAAGAAGAATATACAAAGTTGATAAAGAATAATTACATAAATATTTGGTTATAATTGATATAGTACAAGTTTTTAACATAACAAGCTAACATATCTTTACAAAACAATTAACAAATACTCCTTGTAAACTATATAACAAGCTGTCACTAAATTATCTTACCTCCTTCATCGGCATTTTCATCTTTATTATTTTAGCATGTCGGGTTAAAACTTCCCATGAATTTTCCCAAAGTTTACACCAAGTGTGCACTATTGAAACATAAAAAATGAGATGTAATCTTACTGAGGTTTTCTTATTATCTATTCTCAACACAAATGGTATTGTAAGTAAATATATAAATAAATATATGATTTAAAACATATTTCACACAATTCAAAAAGTTTGAAAATTTTAAGATAATAGTCCAAAAATATGTTTCTCAGTAATGTAAATAACTTTTTTTATATTTTAACACTCTTACCACAAGCTCAGTCAAATCAACTTTGTTTGTGACTCCAAACTGACCTTTAGTTTTCATTCTGTGACTTAATGTTTTTGTGTATCTTTGAAATTTCACAAGTTTTCAGTAAACATTACAAGATTTTTGTATACAAACACCAGAAAGAAATCAAAGTATTGACTGCTCCAAGTGTAAAGTGGTTCTTACATTGTGAAAAGAACATAATGGTAATTTTGATTTGTTTCCTTTCCTTTATCATGATGGTTATGAGGATAAAAAAAAGTTCCTTCACCTGAAAATTATAAAATTTCATTTCTATAATCTCCAAAACTTCTTAAATAAATATCAAAAGTTTTTCACATTAAAACTTCACATTGTATATTCTATTTTTTCTACCCTAAAACTCTCTGCATATGTTCAGTTTCAATCTCCTCATAATCACCATGATAAAAAAAAAGAAAACAAATCAAAATTACCATTATGTTCTTTCCATAATGACTGCAAATTCTAACAGGAAACTATGATTTTATCATAAGTAGCTTAAATATTGTAATAATATAATTTCCACTAAAATATTTTTGTTTTATTGCTCTTTGAACTGTGTCTAACTAATAATCCCACCACAAAAGTTGAAAATCCCATGACAAAGTGTATCATATATAACATGATCAAATAATGTAACTCATGAACTACTCACAAGCATACCTTGTGAAGCATTTGTAGTACTATTGTTATTTTTCTCTATCTTACCTAATTAAACCTTCAATTTAACAACTATCTACTTTTTTTACATTTTATTTACTTTCATTACAATAAATAAAAAATAGATGTGAAAAACAAAAAATTACAGTACTTCACTGGATCTTCAATTTTTTTGTTTTTGACAAAATTTAAGCCTAGTGTTTTGTATTAGTAGTATAAACAGGCTGATTTGTTTAATTAATGCACTTACATACACAAAATAATAAAACATGGAAAACAAACAATCTCCTACAACTATCACAATTTTTCTGGCTTTCCACCTATGAGATAAAATTTCAGGTAAGCTCATCAAAATGTTTTGCATGGAAATAACATTTGAACTGGAGGGAAAATTAACAATTCTCTGTAGAAAAAAAATGAAGTAATATAATATATAATTTGTCAGATTAAATCTTTGAATTTTTATTGCATATAAATAAATATAGTTTATGACATCAGAAAGAACTACTGGTAATTTGTGAAAGAAATAATGTGAGAGGCAGGTGGGTCTGATTTTCTTATTTATGGCTCTGTAAATTAATTATATTGAAGGATTTTAAAATATGCTTTGCTTGAGCAATAACTATGTTACAACAAATAATTTCTACTACATCTTCTACTTTTAGGAGAAAAATAAATAAGAAGAGAGACAAGAACTAGAGGGTAAATTACACAATTTTATACTCTGGGAGTTTGAGGATTTTTTTAAAGTACTTCCTTATAAAATTAAGAATTTAAAACTTATGTAACATTAATATTTTAATTATTAAACATGTTTTGATGTCACGTTTATTCATATACAATGATATTAAAGCGAGATAGTTACACTTTAAATATAACTGAAAATGTAACATAAGCTATAGGACATATCCTCAGCATGAGGATTAACCAATTTACCACATGCTGCATTTCATTTATTTTTAACTCATTTTGAAACAGCCCATAAAAGGTCTCAAAAGGAGAAAAGTTGGCTGATGATTGATTTAGTGTTTTATGGCACAAAGCTTCTAGGCTATTTGCGCTAAACGTCCAGTAAATTGGTAAAAATAAATTAAATGTAGTAAAATACATAAAAGGAAATGAAGGTAAAACAAAACAGCATTGAAAACCTGAAAAAAAAAGGTATAAAACCAATGTTGACACCTAGTCTTTAATGCTAAGAGAGGAAGCAGAGTAAGAAAAGTTGTAGAGAACTTTCTCTAGCATAATGGTAATGATCATAGCCCAACAGGAAGACGAATAAGAACCACCGTCAGTCACCTGAAGTTGGACTTTTCAGTCCTAGTTCCGGGATATGTGTCATTATGGCCAGAACAAAAAAAAAGTAATAAAAGTGTTAAAAGACACGCAGCAAAGTTGTAATAACAACTCGCCAGGATGACAAACGGGTAGTTCAAACAGCAGCATTAGTCACCTGAAGTTGGCCTTTCCGGTCCTTGTGTCAAGTTATTTAATGTTATAGCCATTTTCCAATTTCAAATTGAACTAAAGAGATTGAAACTCTTAAAAGGGAACCACAAAATTAAAAAGGTGTAATGAATAAATACCAAACACTTAAACGATATTAAAAAGATCAATGGCCATTAAAAAACTAAAAATTTTATCAAGGTGGAAAGTGTCACCGTCACCAATAACACTGTCTAATGTTACGGACAAACCTTGAGACAGAACATGCTTAAAATAGTGCCGTCGATGAGAGTCGTAACGATGACAAGAAAGTAAAATGTGTTTTACAGTTATTTGAGTGTTACACAAATTACACACTACTCTATCAAGACATGCAGAAGAGAGATAGTGCAGCATGTCATAGTGTACATCATCAGGCCCAACAGATGTACTGTCAGACCAATGAAGGGCCATTTTCAGTTCCACCAGTGTAAAAGGACGATTATAGTCAAAGAGACAGACAGTTCGAAAGGAAAGAGGTGAATGCTCTGCCCAAGTTTTGATGGCCAAGAAGGTGGAGGAATAAGCAGAAGTGCTAGATACCTGGCAAAACCTTTCACCTAGAGTATCAGCAATGCTACGGACATCAGCTACCTCTTGACCATCAGAAAGTAAGATCGACAGGGGTACAGAATTTTAGTGCCCACTGACCTTTCGAATCCTGTCCCATATGACCTTGAAACTGGTAGAAGATATGCTAGTTGTGAACTTAATCCAAGATTCCTTCTGGCTTTAACGTCTTACCCACCTGGCATGTGCAGGGGCCTGTTGGAAAGCGATGTGGTTTGAAAGTGTGAGATATCTACAGAAAGTATCCCAGGCCCGTTTTTGGACCTTTTGTGCCATGTGACAGGCAGGATTCCACCACAGATTAGGATATCGTGGAAAACATGTCAAGGTTTCAGGAATACTGAGCAGCTGCTTGTATAATACAATCAGTTAACACTGCCACACAGTCGTCTATTGATAGCTGACTCACGATGGCAGGATCATGTTCTGCGAGAGCAGTGAAAGTGGACCAGTCTGCCTGATCCAGCTTCCACCGGGGCATGTGGGTAGGGGAGCATCGACCACGGCCAGTCTCTCAAAAGTATAGGAAAATGATCACTTCCTGATGGATTATTGTCAACCCTCCATGAAAAATGGGAGAATAGTAAAGGGGAGCAAATTTAGAGATCAGTAGCAGTAAAGGACTGACTAGGTGTATGAAAGTAAGTGGAAGAACCAGCAATGAAAAGAGAAAGATTGTAATCAGAGAGCATACACTCTGAAAAATGACCCCTCCTATCAATAACAACACTTCTCCAGAGGGGATTATGTCCATTAAAGATCCCCAGGATTTGAAAGGGAGAAACAGCAACTGTTCAACGAAAGCATCAAAGTCTGATTGATCATATGTTTCTCCAGGGGACAGGTAGAGAGAATAAACAGTGATGGTAAGACAGAAGGAAATACTGATGGCTACAACCTCCAAGGATTTGTTGAGTGACAAACACAGGGTAGGCACATGCTGACCAACCAACAGTACCACTCCTCCATGTACTCGTCCATCACATAGCCTGTCATTTCTGTACAGAGAAACTGCCGAATGGTGACTGCATCAGCAGGTTTAGAAATGTTTCTTGTAAAGAAAGACATACAGGATGGTAGAAAGCAAGAAAGCAATCAGTGTTTTGATGTCATCCAGATTAGAAAGTAAATCTCGACAGCTCCATTGTATTAAGGTAGCCATTTTTAATGATGGGTAGGCAAAGTGGCTGGAGAACCCTTCTGTTTATGACCACGTCTTTTTTCCTTACTGTCCTTATCTGGAGGAAGTCTATCGACCTCCAAGGATCCTGCCCTGGGTCGAATGGGCAGGCCTTGGTTGTTGGAAGGGGATTCCAGTGAAATCAAAGGATGTGGATCCTGAGGTTTGTTGGAATGTATGGGAGGAACAGAGATGGGTGTATAAGTTGATTCATCAACCTTTTTAACCATGGAGGTCAAAAGGCTTTTCGTTTGTTTCGAAAACGATTCTCTTGGAGGTACAGAGAGATATGTCTGCACTCCCACTGTAGTTGTGGAATGAAGTGCAGCAGCATATCTCTGAGATGAAGTGGCAGACAGCAATTTCTGAGCCTCAGGATAAATTATGTTGTGAGTCATTTTCAAATGCTGCACCTCTTTTTTCTCCAACCATTTTGGGCAAGAATAAAAGTAAGAAAGGAGAGAACCATTGCAGTTGATATAATGTGGGTCCATGTCACACTCATAGGCATCGTGGTCTTTGCCACCACAACGAGAAACATGTCAGGGAACCATGACATGACGTCTTTGAGTGGCCGAACCTCTAACACTGAAAACATTGGAGAGGGTTTGGAATGTACGGCCGTGCCCGCAATTTAAATAACCTACCTAGATGGTGGCAGGTGCAAGTGATGGTGTAAATCTCAAAACGAGGGTATTTGTTGGCAGCGTAACTCCACCTTTGCGAGTGGAGATGTGCCTCACTGCAGAAACTCCTTGAGTAGAGAGACCAGCGAGAATCTCTAATTCGGGGATGTTCTTCAAATCCCTCTCAACAATAACTCCTCGTGATGAATTCAAGGTAGTATGAGGGGTAACCTCAACTGGTACATCCCCAATTGCCTATGAATTCAAAAGGAGTTCACTGTGTTGGGATGTGGATGTTTCAACCAATATGTCTCCAGATCGAAGCTTCTTTACTGACTTTAGAGAGCCAGCAAGTCCCTCTTGTCCCTTCTGAATAAAAATGGGGGACATTTGCCCCAAAGGGTTTTCTAAAAGAGAATGTAATATAAGAAAATGATGTTGAAGATTGCTGCTCAGAGTCTTCAAGACGTGGTCGTTTACCTATTGACTGTTTTTTTTCACTATTTTACTTATACTATTAGTCGGAGGATCCATAGGAAAAACAAGAAAATTTTGGTTCCCACTGACCCCACTCACCAAACAGCCCTACAAGGGGACGCACTACAATGTTAAGCAAGGACACAGCAGCAATGCCAGAGTTTCGTGAGCACTATACCCAGACACCAGCATCATACACAACATCCACAACACCCGTTGAGAACTTCCAACACTGGTACTTGGTTGACTCTCGCCCAAGTTGACCAGCCGATTGACCCAAGGGGGCCACCCAAAGGCTGCCCGTCTACAGGAATTCAAGGCCAAAGTGGTGTGTTAATGTTGGACCCCTCAACCACCAGGGTCCTCTCCTCTCCTTCACGGGTCGCCTCACACGGCAAACACAGAGGTGGATGTTTAGATCCCAGAGAAGATAACCAGAAAGAACACAACCTTCCCTGGGAGGTCTCTTCACCATGTACAGGAATCTAAACTGAGGGGGGGGGAGAAAAGTTAAATGCACTTATCACATCATGTAATTACTTTATTATTTCATGTCAGCTCTGGTTCTATATTTTGATACATTAAGCAATTGATTAAATACAATATGAATATCATGGTTCACACAGTAAAAGATGTTTTAGTGTGGTTTCTTCATCATTTTTTTGTTATTAGTATAATGTTTGTTTGTTTTAGAGTAAAGCCACATTGATCTATGTGTTGTGTTCACCATTGGAAATCCAACCCTGGATTTTAGTGTATCAATAAACATATCACTATCTCACCAGGGAAAAAAAAAAGCAAGAATGAGTGATATGCTGTTGTTTTGAATTAAGCACAAAGCTATACAATGGGCTATCTGTACTCTGTACCACCACGGGTATCGAAACCCGGATTATAGCGTGGAAGTCCACAGACATACCGCTGAGCCACTGGGGGGCGAGCGATATGCAATTTCCTTAATATACTTTTGTCAAATATCATTAAGTTAAAACTCGTTTTGGGGTAAAAATTCATTTCCACAACAAACAGACTGTATACAACTTAATATATTAATTTAAGCTTAACCTCGATCTTCTAAGTCTAATAAACCTAATAAAATATTACTAGGATTATAAGTAAAATTATTAATAAAAACAGGTTTACCCAACTCTTCATATAATCATTGTAAATATTTTTGTGATACAGTATACCATTAAATAGACCAGTGTATCAAGTTAGCTAGATAATTTGTTGATCTATGCACAAAGCTAGTTTTTATCTTAAGTAATTAATAAAAACAAATGTTATACTAATAGTTATACCACTAACTTTAAACATTTCATATGACTTAACTCATGAATTAAATACATTTTTCTTTGTACAGGTAGTTTATTAAATATATAATGAATTATTTAGAGTTAACAGCTACAGAAATGGAATATTTTTTGTAATATAAATAAAAAACAAGTCTGAAGAAAGACAAATTAAACACACAACAATGAAAGATACAGCAAAATAATAGCTTTGCAAATAAGCAAAAACTTCAAAGACTTGCATTTATCATTTTAACTACATGAAATCTTGTATCCAAACACAAAATGTTAGTTTAATTAAATTCTAATTTCTTACAATTTTATGTTTCATACTTTATTTTCTTATGTAAAACAAACACCTAAACCATCTATTAACAATTCATCATGAAATAACAGATATATAATGAAAAAACAACATTTACTTGATGAACATGTTTTAGTTCCAACCCTTCATCTTCCAGATTTGCCTCAAAGAGTTGTCTAATGTTTTCATGAGGACCTCTGTCTTTCTCTGATAGCGCCTTGTAAACTAACACAAAGTCAGTTTGACAGTATCCATCATCAAACAGAGAAGGTTCCTAGTTAATACAATTCCATTTTTTTAAAATTCTAACTGGGTTTTTATTTCATCTAAACAAAATCATCGCTGGTTTGTGTAAATGTTTTGTTTCTTGTTCATAACAAAAATAAGTTAATATATGCATGTATACTTGATCTTTTCTCACCTATCAAAAGTGAATCTGTATTTATCAAAAAAAATATTAATAGGCATCTAAAGAGTATATAAAGATGTTTATCAGAGGGCCCGGTATGGCCAAATAGGTTTAGGCTGCGACTCGCACTCCGAGGGTCGTGGGTTCGCTCGCATTCCCGTCGCACCAAACATGCTCGCCTTTTCAGCCGCGTCTCTAGTCATCACTACCCACCGCCAACTCTTAGGCTACTCTTTTACCAACGAATAATGGGATTGACTGTCACATTATAACACCCGCATGGCCGAAAGGGTGAGCTTGTTTGGCGGGATGGGGATGCGAACTCGCGACCCTAAGATTACGGGTCGCACGCCTTAACACGCTTGGCCACGCCGGACTGAACTGTTTTTAACTTTTGAATAATGTAATGATATCTCTGTGGATTCCTCGATCTGTAGTTCAACTGAACTTTCATCTGATACCTTCGGCACTTTCACAAATACTTGACTCTAACTCTGAATCTGACAGAATTAATAATAATTAAAACAAGTAAAGAATACACAGAAATGGTGATTTTTTAATGTTGTTCACTCTTGAAATTAAAAAGGAAATTGTAAGGAAAATCTTGTTTTCTTTTGTCCAAATTTTTCTTATTTTTCAAATATTAACCCTTAAAATAAATAAATGAACACTACCTGCACTAACCAGTCTTTTATATCTGCCAGGTTACCTTTTCAATGAGATAATGAGAAACTATAATTAGTAACCAATCAATCATAAAAATTGGCTCTAAATTAACTGTTTGTTGAATATAATCTCCTGTTAGCTGTAAATCTTTTTTAAATATTTTAAAAATATTCAGACTCAAAACAATTATAAATGTCATTTAACTACCGTGTCTCTTGAAATATTTTATTTACCATTTGTCACTTGAGTTTTACCAATTTCAGAGAATTTCACCACTCATTCAGCCTCGACAAGGGCAAATTTAGGAGTGAAATTCCCTGAAACTGGTATAATTTTTCAACAAGTGGTAAATGAAATGAGAGATCTTACTTCACATTTATTATTTTAAATGCCTCTGCTAAATAATTGACAAGAATAAATTCGGAACATTAAGTACATTTTATACACATTCAAAACTTTTTGTGAAACAGACAAAAGCACATTTTTCTTTAGAAACAGTTTAAATGATGACATTAAATCAAAATTATTAAACACACACATAAAATAACAAGAAAAACTTGTACCATTACAACACGAAAAACATGATTCTTTTTCAATATTTGTCCTGAAATATTTAATATTCTTATTCGGTACTTACGTGCTAAATTTCTTTGGCCTGTTATCTACCTGATATTATAGGCACGTCACGTTACAAAGGGTAAAGCCTTAGAAACTAAAAAAATAAGCGATAATCGATGTAAAATACAAACGGTGTGTTAATAACTTTATTATGTAATCTGTTTTAAGTAAATGTTTTCGCTTTTGATAAGATCAGACAAGTTTTTCATAAAGATCAATCTGTGGTTGATGGTTGCTGTAGGAATTGGTGGTGGTGTTATTTATCTTAATATTTCCAATTTTAACAAGTTTGTGTAAGTGATAAGTTTCATTTTAAACCATTGGCTTGATTAGTTCATGTAAAAAGTATCTGATTGCGAAAAAAGTGGAATTAAAGCAACACAGATTATATTGTCTCTCTTTATTGAATTTAATCCGTAATTCTGAAGTAATATCCTTAAATTTGTTTTGCAATAAATAATTATTGAGGCATACCTTTGGTGTTAATTTGCATAATTCGCAATTACTCATTTACGGCACACTTACACCAATGTAATTGCAGTTGTTGGTCCTACGGATGTTTGTAAAGATGTGTATGTCTATTGTTGGTATGTATACTAAAATAATAACTTATTCAACTTGTTACTAACACATTACAAATCCGACATCTTTGAATCGCTTTATTTTGTCAGTTATCCTGAGAGCTGCAACCATCAATGCTCAATCGTGACTACCCTTTCCGAGTACTCGAGAAACATTAAGATCACCTATTGGGTATTCACGACATTGATGTGTCTTGAATTATGTGTTTTAATTAATACTTGAGGAATTAAAAATGAGATTTTATTTCAAATCGCCTAATGTAGGAATTTTACTGATAATCCTTTAGCCAATTGAAAAAAACTTTGATTTAAACACGATTACATGATTTATTTATTGGTGGCTATCGCATAAATTAAATGTCAGAGTTACCTGTTTAAAATTTATATTTTTATAGTGATTAAGTTAATTTATGCTTGTCAAGCATTTTTTTTTTTGTCTAGAAGTTTACAGAAATGCAGTGAAATATACAGGTGTGCTGGACAAAGTATCTAATTTGTTAGTGGTAGTAAATTTAGTAATAAATGAACAGAACGTACTTCGCTTATTTTAAAATGGTGTATAGTTATATGTACAAAAATAATTTAAACTGTATATCACAGTTGTCTTTTAAATCCTGCACTATAGAGTTCTCTCTTTGTTGTCAAGAAACTACTTTAGAATCAAGGTGAAAAGCTCAACTATCTTTCATTACTTTTAATTTAAAAAATAACAATGTATAACTCTTATTTGTTTTACCTTTATGGTTCCTTTTATCATAACAGTATCCTAACTTTTGATACACGTCTTCTCTTTTTGCGAAAGGCAGGTTCAGTGGTCATAGAAAACACTTTGACGATACAAATTATTCTCTCAAAATGGAATAAAATTGTTAATCTCCCTTTAACATATTAACCAATAGGCTATTAATTCCTGCGACGTTTAACTTTACTTTTTCTAACCTTCCTCTAAACGAAACCACCTTTCACTTAACTAACTCTTTGCTCTCTTCCCGCTCACTTGCTTTGTAGTAGCCTTTTTATATATATATCTCTCTCACTAGGCCGTTAACTTTAGATCAGTAACTTACAAAGACCTTTTCAACGATCGTCTGCTTTTAATTCTGTTTATGAAAAAAAAATCGCAGAAAATAAATAAATTAATACAACTTATACCAAACTGCATTTTATATCTGAAAATGATGCAACAGCGAATTAACAGCACAGAACAGTACAGGAATTATTATTTATGTTAAAAAAAATGAAAAACTGATTTTTTTTGTCTAACTAGGAGATTTAAAATTATTCACATAATTTATGGTGTAATTTGAACGATCAATATAGCTGTCAAAACATATAATTAGGCCCAGCATGGTCAAATGGTTATGGTACTCATCTTGTAATATAATGAAAGTCGCGGGTTCCAATCCCCGTCACACCAAACATTCTATCCCTTTCAACTGCAGGTGCGTTACAACGTGACGGACAATCCCACTATTCGTTGATAAAGGAGTAGACCAAGAGTAAACGGTGGATGGCGATGATTAGTTGTTTTCCCTCTGGCCTTGCACTGCTAAATTAGGGACGGCTAGCGCAGATGACCTATGTGTAACGTTGCACGAAACTCAAAAACAAATATTATAATTTATCTTTGTTGACAAACGCTGTTTTATATTTGTTTTGCATATTCACTGCTCTTCTATAGTACTTAATATTTATTTAATATCGGTGGTTTATAAAATACATTGTGTTTTGTGTTTAATCACAAAGCTATCTGGACTCGACCCACTTCGAGTACTAAAACCCGATTTCTTGCGGCATAATTCTGCAAACATGCTACTGTACTACCAGGTGGCTTTCATGTTCATGTTCCAGTAAAACACAAACGGTAATTGACAGTTTAAGGAACAGTTGGTTTAAATAATGAATTTCAGTTAATGAGAATTAACAAAAGTGGTGCTAGAAGATTATTTGTATGTATATCAAAATACGATATGTTGTTTTATATTTTATAAATGTTATAATTATCCTCAAGAGCAAACGTATTTCGAAAAAGTACTTTCTATCTCGCAAACAAGGATTAACTTCCGTCTTTAAGCCGTAGCCCGGCATAGCCACGCGTGTTCAGGCGTGCGACTCGTAATCTGAGGGTGGCGGGTTCGCATTCCCATCGCGCCAAACATGCTCGCCTTTTCATCCGTGGGGGCGTTATAATGTTACAGTCAATCCCACTTTTCGTTGATAAAAGAGTAGCCCAAGAGTTGGCGGTGGGTGGTGATGATTAGTTGCCTTCCCTTCAGTCTTACACTGTTAAATTAGGGACGGCTAGCACAGATAGCCCTCAAGTTGCTTTGTGCAAAATTCAAAACAAGCAAATTCTTTGAGCCACAATAATTTCACACCACCCCAATTGAAATTAAAGTTTCCAATATGTCTTTCATGCATCATCTCTCCACCAATAGCACATTTGAGTGGAAAAATAATCGCAAACAGATAACTAACAAAATTAAATCCCACAGAAGGAAAGTAAGTAAATGTGGATACATGCCATGGTGTACAATTGTAACCAACATCCACGTGTCTTAAATTTCACCGTCTAGGTCAACAGTGTTGTTCTTTAATTTCAATGGTTGTTTCAGTAGTGTCGGTATTCAATTTAACGGTCTGTTTCAAAACTGTTGGTGTTCACTTTCAATGGCTGTTTGAATAGTCTACATATCAATTTTACCAACTTTTATCAACACTATTGGTCTTCGGTTTCACTGACGGTTTGCACAGTGTTGAGGTTCAATCTCACTGTGTTTCAACAGTGTTGGTCTTTACTTTCAATGGTTGTTTCAACAGTGGAGATCTTCAATTTCACAGTCAGTTTCAGCAGTGCTGGTTTTCAGTTTCAATGTCTGTTTTTGAACAGTGTTGGTCTTTAACTTGACAGTGTGTTTCAATAGTGTTTCTTTTAACACAACTAGTTTTTACTTTCAATGAAAGTTTTAAAAGAAAAAGTCTTCACTTTCACTTTTGTTTAAATACTATCAGTCTTCAGTTTCACTGTTTTCACAGTTTTGGTCATACCTTTCACTGTTTGTTTAAACACTTCTGGTCTTCAGTTCAACTGTCTGTTTGAACATTGTTGGTATTCAATTTCGTTAACACTAATGGACTTAAATTTCATTCTCTGTTTCAACACTATTGCTCTTCACTTTCACTGACCGTTTCAACACTATTGGTCTTCACCTTCACTGTCTGTTTCTACGCTGTCGGTCTTCACCTTTACTGTTTTAACACTATTTGTCTGCAGTTTCACTGGTTGATTCAACACTGTTGGTATTTTATTTCACTATCTGTTTTAATAGTACTGGTCTTCAGTTTTACTGTCTGTTTCTATACTGTTGGTCTTCAGCTTCTCTGACTCTTTAACACTGTTCGTTCTCAGTTTCACTGACTGTCTCAACACTGTTGGTCTTCAAATTCAACGTCTGCTACAACACTCTTTGTCTTCAATTTCATTGTCTCTTTTAATACTTTGTGTTCAGTTTCACTGCCTGTTTTCACACTGTTGGTCTTCACATTCACTTCCATTTCAAAACTGTTGGAGTTGACTTCCACTGACTGTTTTCACACTGTTGGTCTTCACTTTCATTGGCTATTTCAACACTGTTGGTCATCAAGCTTATTATCTGTTTCAACACTATTGGTCTTCACTTTTACTGATTGTTTCAACACTGTTGGCCTTCAACTTCACTGTTTCAACACTAATTGTCTGCAGTTTCACTGGCTGATTCAACACTGTTGGTATTCTATTTCACTGTGTGTTTTAATGGTACTGGTCTTCAGTTTTACTGTCTGTTTTCACACTGTTCTTTTTCAATTTCACTTACTCTTTAACATTGTTCGTCTTCAGTTTCACTGTCTGTCTTAACACTGTTGGTCTTCAGTTTTATTGTGCTTTTACACTATTGGTCTTTACTTTCACAGACTGTTTCAAGACTTAATGCTCAATTTCAGTGTCTGTTTTCACACTGTTGGTCTTCAACATCATTGTCTGTTTTAACACTACCGATCTGCAGTTTTAATGGATGTTTCAACACTGTTGGTCGTCAAGTTTACTGTCTGTTTCAATAGTTTTACTGTTCATTTGAACACTTTCGGTCTTCACTTTCATTTCTGTTTCAACATTGTTGGTCTTCATCTTCACTGTTTCAATAATGTTCCTCTCAAACTTCACTATCTTAAAACTATTGGTCTGCAGTTTCACTGGCTGTTTTAAAACTATTGGTCTTCATCTCCACTGTCTGTTTCAAAACTATTGGTCTTCACCTCCACTGTCTGTTTCAACACTGTTGGTCTTCACCTTCACTGCTGTTTCAACACTGTTGGTCTTCACCATCACTGTCTGTTTCAACACTGTTTGTCTTCAACTTTACTGTGTTAACAATATTTGTTTGAAGTTTCACTAGCTGATTCAACACTGTTGGTCTTCAATTTCACTGGCTGTTTCTCTTAACACTTGGTGTTCAGTTTCACTGACTCTTATCACACTTTTGGTCTTCACTTTCACTGTCTCTTCCAACACTGTTGGTTTTCAGTTTCACTGTGAGATTCAACACTACTAGTATTTACTTTCACTTCCATTTCAACACTATTGGTGTTGATTTCCACTGACTGTTTTCACACTGTTGGTCTTTACTTTCATTGGTTATTTCAACACTGTTTGTCATCAAGTTTATTACGTGTTTCAACACTATTGGTCTTCACTTTTACTGATTGTTTAAACACTGTTAATCTTCAGCTTTACTGTTTTAACACTATTTGTCTGCATTTTTACTGGCTGTTTCAAAACTGTTGGTATTAAATTTCACTGTCTGTTTTAGTGGTACTGGTTTTCAGTTTTACTGTCTGTTGTACACTGTTGGTCTTCGCTATCACTTCTGCTTCAACACTATTGGTCTCCAATTTCATTGTCTCTTTTAAACACTCGGGTTCGCTTCCACTGACTGTTTTCACACTGTTGATGTACACTTTCACTGAGTGTTTCAGTACTGTTGATCTTCAACTACACTGTCTGTTTGAAAACTATTGGTCTTTACTTTCACTTTCTATTTCATCACTGTTGGTCTTCAAATTCACTTTCTGTTTCAACTCAATTGGTCGTCAGTTTCACAGTGTGTTTCAACACTACTGATATTTAATTTCAGTGACAGTTTTGAAAAACTATTTGTCTGCAGCTTCATTAACTGTTTCAACAGGGTTGGTCTTCAATTTCACCATCTCTATCCTTACTTTTGATGTTTACTTTAACTGATTGTTTTCATATTGATCTTCACTTTCACTGATTGTTTCAACAGTGGAGATCTTCAATTTCACTGTTAGTTTCAGCAGTGTTATTTTCAGTTTCAATATCTGTTTTTGAACAGTGTTTGTTTTTAAATTGACTGTCTATTTCAACAATGTATGTTATCGCTTCGACTCTCTTTTAACACAATTGGTCTTCACTTTCAATGACTGTCTCATTAGAGTACGTCATCAATTTCACAATCTGTTTTAGCAGTTTTGGTCTACTTTCACTGAATGTTTTCATACTGTCAGTCTTCACTTTCAACACTATTGGATTTCATTTTCACTGAGTATTTCAACAATGTTGATCTTCACTTTTTACTGACTGTTTCCTTACTGTTGTTCTTCAATTTCACTGGTTTGCAACACTATTGGTATTATGTTTGTCTGTCTGTGTCAACAATGTTGGTCTTCAGTTGCAATCTCTCTTTCAACATTACTGGTATTCACTTTAATTGAATGTTTTAATACTGTTGGTCTTCACTTTTACTTCTGTTTCAACATTGTTTTTCTTCAGTTTCAGTGCCTGTTTTGACATTGTTGGTCTTTATTTTTACAGACTCTTTCAACACTCTTGGTATTCAATTTCACTGAAGTTTTATCACTGTTTTAGTATGCTACTGGGACTTCTCGTTGTTGAGAACTCATTTTTGTAGTGTTCTGAGGAGACTTCTTATTTCTGATAACTTATGTTTTATGAGTTCTTGTGAAAATTTTGGTTACTGATAACTCATGTTTCTTGTTCTCTGGTGGGACCTCTAATTACTGATAACTCATGTTTGTAGTGTTCTGGTGACACTTCCGATTACTAATATCTCATCTATGAAGTCCTCTGGTGTGACTTCTTGTTACTAAAAACTCATATTTGTAATCTTATTCTGGTAATTCTTGATACTTATAACTCATGTTTGTGGTGATGTGATGGCACTTTTGGTTACTGAAAAATTATGTTAAAATGTTCTGGTGAGATTACTCATTACTGATAACTCATGTTATAGTGTTATTCTGGTAAAATTTCTGCTGACTGATAACCCCTGTTTGTAGTTCTCTAGTGGGACTTCTGGTAACTGCAAACTCATACTTGTAGTGTTCTGGTGAGACAAAAGGTAAGGAGGTATACAGTAAAGGGTCAGGAATAGACAGGATAACTGTGTGCTGAGCAGTTGATCTGAACTCAATTTGTCAGCTTTCCAAACATACCACAAATATAACAAAGTATAAATCTAGATAATACAAGTGAGAATAATTATAAGTAACAATAAAAATATAAGTAAAGTGTGTAAATGAGATTTTGATTTTCTATATTTGTACAGAAAGTGTTTTGTAAAGAACTACTCAACAATAACATACCGTTACGTCACATGTTGATATGTGAATGACAGTGTTATTAATTCATAACAAGTTAGTGTGGAATATCCTGTTTGTTTTCGACATTATTTATACCTGTTATTCCATTATTTAAATAGTTAATATTGAACTTTGACTTCATTCGCTTTTTCAAACTCAGCGGGGGAAGACCACAATAAACAGAAGACACAAAAACCGATTGACAGACACCACTGTTCATGATATACATATATATATATATATATAAAACAAGTAGTACATAATGTTCTCTGTCCAATCACATTCAAATATCGTCTGCAGCTACTTTCAAAGCTGGTTTTCATTGGTTGTTGTGCAGATCTATTCTGTATATCATGCAAGAGTAAAATATAGTTTGTCGTTAGTAAACCACAAAGAAAATTGTACAAAAAACGAGACATGAGTAATTAGTATGTTAAAAAATGAAAATTAGTTAGCAAATACAATCATAGGGTTTGGGATGAGGAGTTAAAAAACAACAGGTAGATTGTTTACTGGAGAAACTCGTCAGAGTTTACATGTTAACAAACATGAAAGACTGGATTGGTGTAAATTCTTCTTTGTGACGTCCCCTGTATGATTGTTACAAAACTAAAGAGTCTAAAATATTTCTGAATAAAACTGTTAGTATACATTTAGTATTATGTTTTACTCAAAGTTTAAAATTTGATACGTGGGTTGTGCACCCAACATCTGAAAGGTGCTCCCAAATCGGGGTAGGATTAAAAAAAAACTGTTAGTTAGAAAGATAGATCAAAGAAACAAAAAGCACAGAACAATACGGTGATAGATAATTGTTTTTTTATAACTCATAAATTATGTTACAGTTCCAGATAAGTTTAACACCATATCATACGCATGGGATTTTTCCTAACTAACAAAATCCGAATTTATCTTTATTAATGCCTTGTCGGCCCGGCCTTGCCAAGTGTGTTAAGGCGTTCAACTCGTAATCTGAGGGTCGCTGGTTCGAATGCCTGTCGCGCAGGACATGTTCGTTTTCTCAGCCGTGGGGGCATTATAATGTTATGATCAATCCCACTATTCGTTGGTAAAAGAGTAGCCCAAGAATTGCCGGTGGATGGTGATGACTAGCTGCCTTCCCTCTAGTCATACACTGCTCAATTAGGGACGGCTTGCACAATAGCCCTCGAGTGGCTTTGTGCGAAATTCAAAACAAAATCATAGCTTGTTCATATTTCACGAGTGAAGATGGTAAAGTCTGCAATATTCAAAAACCGAACGCCATTTCGTAGTACGAGTTAATAAAATATTGGATTGTTCATGAAAATACTCAGAAAAGATTGAGTAACTCATGGTTTTCGTTTATAAAGCAAAGTAATGAAGAAACAGAACACGGACTTTAAAATATAATTATTCTTTGTATGGATAGCACTGATCTGGAATTAGTACTTAAAGAAACTATAAACATCAAACAGCTTTAACAAACATCAAATATCATGTAGTCTTCATTAAAATAGATATTTTAAAATCTGTACAGCATGTTTTACTGTCAGTAATTTACTTTCTATGTATTTTAGTTTTGTTTAAATTATCGTTATTTCAGAAGCATATTTTATTTAGTTAGTTAGAAATTATGCATTTTTTATTTTGCTTTGAATACTGAAGATGGAATCTGTAAAATACTGAAAACTATTATCTGTATTTCTTCATCTTCAATATAGTTATACCATATTTCTCCATTTCAGTGAACGAAACCAAACTTTGAAAAATTCGTTAGCTTATCAGAATTGTCTAAAGCGACTATTGGTTTGTCTATATGCTACACAAGGGCTATCTGCTATAACCGTCAGTAATTTAGCAGTGAAAAAAAAGAAGAAAGGTACCTAGTGATTACCAACCACTGTTTTACAAAGGAACTGTTGGGTTGATTGTAACAACATACCGCCCAGTCACGTGTCATAAAGGAAAGCATGTTTGGTGGAGTAAAAGTTGGATCAAGCACTTCGAACAAAACATCGACAGAACAGACAACTTACTGAAACAGTTCAATGTGTACTCTACTTACCTTACGATCGTTGATACCAGTGTTGATTACATTGATGTATTATACAAGTGGAACCAGTGGAACGAAGACAAATTGTTCGACGTGAACATTTCCAAAATTGTATTCCATTTTCATCCTTGTAACCACATTGTTAACCAATATAAACAAAAATAATCAGTGTAAATTAGTCCTACCTAAAATTGTTATTTTAACTAAAATGAAAACTCGATCAAAATATTACTTATTGTTGTAAACTCTACCAATTTATCAATGCCTCTTAACTATATGTCACCCAACGTGAGAAAATGTTCCAAACACAGCTGTAGTAAAAATTTCAGTAATGATGATACGACACCAGGTGAACCATCACAGTACATTAAGTTGTTGTTAGTAATGATGACACGACACCAGGTGAACCATCACAGTGTATTAAGTTGTTGTTAGTATTGATGATACGACACCGGGTGAACCATCACGGTGTATTAAGTTGTTATTAATAATGATGACACAACACCAGGTAAACCATCACAGTATATTAAGTTGTTATTAGTAACGATGATACGACACCAGGTAAACTATCACAGTGTATTAAGTTGTTGTTAGTAATGATGATACGACACCAGGTAAACTATCACAGTATATTAAGTTGTTGTTAGTAATGATAACACGACGCCGGGTGAACCATCACAGTGTATTAAGTTGTTATTAGTAATAATGATACGACACCGGGTGAACCATCACAGTGTATTAAGTTGTTCTTAGTAATGATGATACGACACCGGGTGAACCATCACAGTGTATTAAGTTGTTCTTAGTAATGATGATACGACACCGAGTGAACCATCACAGTGTATTAAGTTGTTCTTAGTAATGATGATACGACACCGAGTGAACCATCACAGTGTATTAAGTTGTTCTTAGTAATGATGATACGACACCAAATGAATGCTCATGAACCAATTCTAGAAAGAATTGTTAGTAGCAACGAGAAGTGTTTTTTGTTACGAGCATACTTAACGTAAGAGACAATTATTGAATCTGTTATACATCTGTACCAACACCGAAAAATGGCTTACATCCAAAAAAAAGTTTTGTCTTGTGTTTGGTGAGATCTGGGAAGTGCAGTTTATCACAACATTTTTCATCCAAATCACAGCTGAAAGATATTGTCATCAGTTGGAGTGCTAACATCAAGCACTGATAAGGAAAAGAACTGCATTAATCAATATGGAAGACTAATGTTTTTACACGACTTAAGATTGTGTTTTGAATCCTGCACACTTCATAAATGACCCAAGAAAAACTTCAGGCCTTAAAATGGGAAGTTGTGTCTCATCGATCCTGTTCACTAGATACTGCTCCATCTGATTATCATATTTTAAGATACTCACGGCATTACTAAGATGAAGAAAGGTTTTAAAAACGAGGGAAAACTGACTTAAGATTGTTTTTTGAATCCAAATTCAAGAAATTTTGTTCACGTGGAATCCATAACTTACTTAAAATATGGAATAATGACATATAAAATGAAGTCACATACAGTGATATCTCGGTTCTTGAATGACTCCCTTCCTGAACTATTCGGTTTTCGAACATATTGTTTGAGAAAAATATGTCTTGGTTCCCAAACAAAGCTGTTGCGGCCTAAACCCCTGAAATAACCCAACTGATGAACTGAACGACCCTTCGACCATCTTCGGCCCATGCCAAGTTTGCCCAAAACATTTCACCCACACCTGTCGCTCAGTCCACAGCCCCCAAAAAATCTGCTGTGAACGTTTTCGTTTTCCTTTTTTGTTTTTTCTAAATATTTGATAAAGAACGATAATCTACTGCTGCGGTTGCATCCTTAAAAGCCACATTAAACTACTAATCAAGCATGTCAACGGTAAATAACAATATATCTCAACCTGATGAAAATACATAGAAATGGAACCAAACGTCCTTTAAAGTATTCGTCTCAAGGAAGGTAAACCATTTCCGTAAATTTCTACTTGCTGCTATTATCTCGACGTAATTCTTGAAAATAATATGAATTTTTATTTCATCAATATTTTAAGTGATTCTGAATACCAATGTTTTCTTCTTATAATCCATAGATGTTCCGGTGAAGTCCATATTGGCTTTTTAAAGTAATATATCCAACAACTTTTTTCGGAATCATTACTTCACTGGTTATACGATCCAAAGCACACAAGACACAAGAAATGATATATATATATATATGTATGTAAGTCTTGAAATTACACCCACTAATTGTTGCTTCAATATTCTAAGCATTTAACACTAGATAATGAGTTATTTTATTCTACATTCCTGGTGTAACAGATAAAAATAGGAAATATTAAATAAGTTGAAATATATAGGTATCATCTGTTGTGAACAATATACATAAGAAGCTTGGTAATTTGACGTTTAAAGGACACCACATAAGATCTCACAGTAAACTTTCCACTAAAGCAGACTGTTTGCTCATCAGAGGTAATTTATCTTTACTTGTGTGTGTTTTCTTCTGGCAAAGCCTTGTTTGTTTGTTTGTTTTGGAATTTCGCACAAAGCTACTCGAGGGCTAACTGTGCTAGCTGTCCCTAATTTTGCAGTGTAAGACTATAGGGATGGCAGCTAGTCATCACCACCCACCGCCAACTCTTGGACTACTCTTTTACCAACGAATAGTGGGATTAACCGTCACATTATACGCCCCCACGGCTGGGAGGGCGAGCATGTTCAGCGCGACGCGGGCGCGAACCCGCGACCGTCGGATTACGAGTCGCACGCCTTACACGCTCGGCCATGCCAGGCCGTGGCAAAGCCATATGGGGCTATCTGTTGAGCCCACCGATGTGGCTTTGCTATAAGAAAAACACACACGCGTGTCTTTTTAAAATAATTTTTATTTGAGCTACAAACGCAGAAAAGACTTTACATCTATAAAGAATGAGAAATAGCAGAATTACCAAACTGTTTTTTCATTTAAATTACATAAATTTTTCATTATTTTATTTCTTCTTTAAACGTTTATTCAATTAGTAATTTTAACATCAATATCAATTTTTAACATAGAGCTGTGAACTTCAAGGAAGCAATCATGGAGATTTTACTGTTCTCAAATAACATCAGCAAAAACTATTAATTCTAATAATAATAGTACACGTAAATTTGAAACTGGTAACTATTAAGTTTAATTTAAATTTAAAAAAAAACCCTCATGTTTTCCAAAATTTCAATCCTTCAAAAATACGGTGAACTGAATTTCTAATTTTAGTCGTTTTTGGCTTTGGTTGTTTTACCCAAGTGATGCGTTGTCTGTATAGTAAGAATTGGGTTGTGAGATTTTCGGTTGATCTATTGCGCCACTCAGAAGAACACGTGATGTTGTATCCTAGTTTTGACACAGTCTGAAACAGAATGCAATTATATAATGCCTTCACAAACTTGTAATACTTTTTAAAACACATGGACACCTTCCATCCAAGATTTATAAAGTGGTTTCACTTTTGGTAAAATTTCCATCAAACTTTTCTTTGAGCCGTGAATCGTCATTAAATATCCACGATCAGTAAATTCCGTTTGGAAGACTAAAGTTTCACCAATGCAGCTCACGCTCTTTTTGAAATTGAAGAAGAGCGAGGTTTTGTGAAACAAGAACTGCTAGTTCAGTTTCATAGTATTTAATTCCTTGCAGGAATGTATTTATACTCTCATCGTCTCCAGGAACAATGAAATGTTTCGTCTTTATATAATGAATAAAGAAATGGAATATGGTCCCACCTCCTTGAAACTGATATTTCTTATCTACAAGCAGATGCCAAGGTCGTTGACGTGCTGGAGTGGAAAGGGAACTGTCTATTTCACACTTGGAGAGCTTTTCAACTGGAATCCTGTGTCTGATTCCATTGATGTTCAAACGTATTGATTTTATTCCTTCAGGAAACATGGCAAAATATCAAGCTATAGCAACTTATTTCACTTGAGATTCTTATTTCCCAGATTTCTATTATTTTAATTGCTGTTGTTCATTGACTTGTCACGTAGTAACTATGTTTCATAAACGTGTTCGTCTTTCCGTATCTAAGCATCACTTTTTAATTGTTATTGCGTAATGCATTGTTTTATCAATAAACCACAATAGCCAATAATACATAAACATTCACAAATATTATTGTCGAGCGAAATAATAACTATCATTGAATACATTTTCTTTCCATGTTTCCTCATTTTTTGACCAATCAACACAAAACTTGAGACGAAGGAAAGAAAGCGCAAATAGTTCTCGCGTAGATTTGCACGAAATTAAATGAACAAACTGTAGCCTATCATTTCAAACGGCCCGGCTGAAGCGTTCGACTCGTAATTCGAGAGTCGCGGGTTTGAATCCTCGTCACACCAAACATGCTCGTTCTATCAGCCCTTGGGCGTTATAATGTCCAATCAATCCCACTTTTCGTTGGTAAAAGAGTAGCCCAAGAGTTGGCGGTGGGTGGTGATGACTAGCTGCCTTCCTTCTGGTGTAACACTGTTAAATTAGGGACGGTTAGCGCAGATAGCTTTAGTGTAGCTTTGTGCGAAATTCAGAAACAAAACAAAGTATCAAAAATAACAAATCATTTCACATATACTGGCGGCTATGCGTAGGAACTTATTTGATAAGCTTTTCATGAAAACTTCTGAAACAAACTAAACTATTTAATCTATTATTAATTGTTTTTAAATTAGTTAAATTTTACAAATAGGTTTATTCAAAAGACACATTTATTAATTTTGTTTGTACTTCTTTAAAATGTAATCTTTGCAGAGTCGTCTCAAACGCAACTTGACTGTGATTGGCGAAACCAATTCAAAGGTGAAAGTTGTGAATATGTGGCGGCGTGCTTGAGTTAGGATATAATTTGAAAGTGTCGTCATTGAAGTTTGTAGTTAGCCTTAATAATTTGATTCCTGTTAATTAATTTTTTATGTATCACCACAATAATATATTATTAATCTGCGCTTTCAAGAATATCATTCATCATGCGGACATATTTGATTCCTAAACTATGAAGAAAAGATAGATTATGACCCAGAATTCGATTCACACTGAATGTCTCATTCGATTTCGAGCCAAATTTAGCTATCTGGAAACTGAAGTGACACCCCAACTTGTTATGTATATGTTGGCCTCTTGTATCCAGACTTAGATTTAATCATTATTTTAAATACATATTTTAAGGTATTAGTAATAAAGCGCGAAGGAAGTTGTAACAATGTGATAAAAACGAAGTACCTTGGTCAATGGTATCTGGGTATTTTGCCCTGGAGGGTCAGGTTCACTTTGACCTCTTCCTCCTAAAACGAAGTAATAACTAAGAGTTTGTTTATTTTGGATTTCGCGCTAAGCTGCTCGAGGTCTGCGCTCATCGCCCCTACTTTAGCAGTGTGAGACAAGAGAGAAGGCAACTCGTTATCACCACTCTCCGCCAACTCTTGGGCTTCTCTTTTACCAACAAATAGTGAGATTGATTGTAACCTTATAACTCCCCCACGGCTGAAAGGGCAAGCATGTTTGGTGTGACAGAGATTCGAAACCACGACCCACAGATTTCGAGTTAAACGCCTCAATCACCTGGCCAGGCCACGAAGTCAGAGTAAGATTTAAGAGAATTTAAATTAGTTTGGTTCAGAATATCAGTGGGAATGATACTGTATTAACAATAATTTGAGTAAATGAATAACATATTTTGCGTACAATATTTACAGGGCCATTTGTCTAATGTTTTATGATTTTAATTTTGTTAGTTGAGTAGTTGTAATTAAACCATGAATTATGATGTTCTTGCATCATGCTTGAAGTCCAACAAATTGCTTAATATTTAGTACTAAATATTTTTACTGACAGTATAATAATGTTTGATATTTAGAAGTTTTTTAAAATGTTAATAAAGTGTTTATTTTCTTACTTATTTATAATATTGTTTGTGAGGTTTATGCAATTTTTAAAGGCATTCTCTGTTGATGTTAATCATTTTAATATTTTTGTATCATACTGCAGGAAACTTAATTATTGTATTAGTTGGAAGAGTTCCAGAAGTGAATAAAAATTTAATTAAGTGGGAAGAAGAGTTTGGTATAAAGTATACACCATTTTATTAGAATAACCATTATAATTTATTTTAAGTTTATCAGTGTCTTATTTTGGGATATTTGATATTTATATGTATAAAAAGCAAGTTTGTATACTTCCAGGGGAACTGTATAGGCCTAAATGGAGAAACCTTGATAGTTATGCAAGTTATACCTTTTTCTTACATTAATGATGCATCTGTAAAGGTAGAAATGGAATATCAGTAATCATAGAATTTACATGTGTGTGTTAGTTTGTTATAACTCAAAAAAGAATTAAATAAAAAATGCTGCATTGACTGAAAATATCCCAGGGTACAAGCTGCAGTGTGGGATCATAATATGTACCCTCGGGTTTTGAGGTGACTTAAGAAATAGGACCCACACCACAGTGAGGATACACTGTCTATCAGTCTTAACCTCTATTCACCAGTCTCATATAAGAAATAGAGTTGCAATAGGTACAGAATTAGAAATAGAAGTTAGGACAGTGAGACATGGGTGCTCAAGCACACAACTTCCTACATGTGAAAACAATGTGGGACATGTTTTTAAACATAATAACTACAAACATGATTTATAAGATACAATGCAACAACTGCCATGACTTCTATATGGGGGAAAAAGCAGAAAAATGGAAACTAGATTCAAAGAACACAATAAAACACCTTTGCACGTTTTTGAACACTCCAAATGTAATAAACACATTATCATAGGAGACATCCGGATGCTAAGTAGGCAAACAAATACAAAATCAAAGAAGCCCTACATATACAATATACAATAGATATAGAATTAGAAATTAGGAGAGAGAGGTGTAGGTGCTCAAGTCCACAACATCCCATATGTTTTTGAGTTACAACAAACAAGTGTAATTTGTTCAAGGTTCAGGTTTGCTGTTTTTAATGCAGTCCTTCCTTCTGATTTTACACATTTCACTATTTATCTTCATTAAAATATATTTATTTTCACTAATACATATAAACGATTGTGATAAAAATACTGACAGAAACAGGTTACAACTTCATGTTGCATAACAAAAGTGTAAAATGTTTTATAAATTCCAAAAAAATGAAAATCAAACAAATTCAAGTATTTGGAAAGACTTGAGACCTACTAGAGCGAAAGCTCTGATGATAAAATGATGCTTTTGAGAAAGTATTTGAAAGGTTTAATGAATGAACATGAATTTGGAAAATGTTTTTCACTGATAAGATCAACAGTAGAGTTGTTTTATGGAGGATTAGACACTTGTTTTGCAAATATTAAGGCTAATTTGTGACACCTTTACTATTTTTCTTGTAAGAGCAAAGAAAATTAGCTTATTAAAATATGCTCTATGGTTTCAATAATTTGAGAATGGGTTTCATGGTGAATCACACCATCTCAGGACATGCATCACAAGTATGGTCTTTTACTGTCTTTTCATCCTTACTTTCACACATGGGATGATAGCAGAATTTTGAGAGCTAGTCAACTTGTCAACTAAAATTAATCAGATTTGGTCTCTGTTGGTACTAAGTTTTGTAGTCAGTGAACAAATTTTCAATATCTTGTACACATGTGAACAACTATTTCTGTCCTTATCATGAAGTTGGAAACAATTAAGGAATGTTATGAAGAAAAAAGTATTTAAATGTGATTGTTTGGAAAGTTTTGAAACATTCTGTTGTGTATTGGGGGGAAGGGAGTTTGTTCTGGAATTGGACTTTTATGTTTAAGAATTAAGAGGATTTCTTAAACTTTCAGTAGGTATAGATAATCCTAAGCTACATCATTCGTATGAAAAAGCTGCATTATAAAGATACTTGTCTCAGTTTATGATGACAGTATTGTTTGTTTATTTAATATAACCTTCCAGTGCATACAAATAATTTGTGGTCTCCACAGAAATGGCTTGAAGTTTCCCTCTTCACATTATTGTAGCATGTATTGTAGTTCCACTTGCATGCTAAACAACTGAGAGAACTGTTTAGAACAGGAAAATTTAATTGGTTACCTTCAAGCAGTATTTACATTGATTAGTTTTGTGTAGTTTAATCAAAACTATGACTTCATCAATTGTCACAATAATAATAAACTAATTGCAAATAGAGATAACAACTTTCTCTATTTTTGGTAATTTTATTTATCCAAGTAATAAAAATGTTACTTTTTTTGCTTCTGAGTACAAAACTGCATACCTGACAAATTAAATCATGAACATCAATGCAAATACCTACTATTATGATTTGAACATAATCATTATGATTTTGGTGTATACATTAAGACTATACACTCATACAGACAAATATTACAACTTGTTGCAACTCCCAAATTATTATATATTATTTTGGCCAATACAATAAAGTGATAAATTGTTCCACAGGACTTGAAAGGGGTGAAAAGAAAATTTCTAGTAAAATGTAAATAAATTTTGCTGCTCATTAGCTATCCTGTTTATAATTTTGCTACACTTCTTTTAAAACTTTTTTGTTACTTTCGTTTTTGAAAATGGCCATATTGTCAAATAATTTGGAACCAGGAGTGGAAAGGCCAACTTCAGGTGACTTATGGTGGTTTTGTACTCACCTCTTTGTCCTCCTGGTGAGTTATGATAATTACAGTTACATTACAGAAAGTCCTTTACAACTTGAATTGCTGTAGTATTTCTCTCGGTATTGTGAACTTGATGTGAACTTTGATTTTATGCTATTTATGTGTTGTTTTTTAAACATTATTTTGTTTTACCTTTATTTTTTTTTTATGAATTTTACTAAATTTACTCTTTTCACTGGATGTTTGACATAGATAGCATAACTGCTTTGTGCTATTAAACACTAAGTCAACCAACCAACCAATCTCTCAGAAACACTGACAAAACTCCCTTGCTAATTCTGACAGATTGCCCATATCAACAAACATATTACCACTGTGGATGTTGTCTTGTGTAATATTTTCTTAGGTACGGTACCTTCAAAAGTATACAAATGTTTTCTCTTAGAAGCACCTTGCATCATGGAATCTTGCTTTGATGTTAGCTTCAAAACTGGTACTTGTACTATGAGTATCAACAGAATTTTGCCACCAAGTGATTCTCTTGTGTTGGTACTGATCTTATTAGTCTTTTTTTAGTTGCTTGTTTCTTGTGTATCTGTTGCCATGAAACTTCCTGGTGTCTGATTTGTGAGGACCATGCTTCATGTCCAAATTAAAATATTCAGGAATTACAAGGGTGATAAACATTTTTGTTTGACTACATGAATAAGTAAAAGTATTTTCTTTGTTTAACACATAGAGTTTAACATTTTTGATTGACTTATCAATAAAAGGTTATTGATACATTGAAAGGAAGTAGTAATAAGAAAATCTGCATTTTGATAATGAGAAGGAATTACAGATAAACTGGGTAAAATTATTAACAAAAATGGATAAAGACAATTGTGGATCGCACTGCCATGAAAATGGAATGTAAATAGGGCATTTAAATAGAAAATCTTTTAGCTTTCATACTTTTTAATGGTTTACAGTGGTTCTCAGAGTTTTTCATAAGACATGGAAAATATAGGGGCTAAGAATTCAAAATATGTAAAACATTATTTGTTATATTTTTTGATATTTTAAGGGAACATGCTACTGTAAAATTAAGAACAGGGAATGCTAGGTGTGATTGATCTGTTCATTTACTGATTCAGCCCCTAAGGTGCCTTTCAAGATGATAATTTCAGTTAGAGTTACTCTGGTAGAAATTATTTTTACAATACTTTCTTTCTGAACTGTAATTGATTATTAGAAAGTACCAAAATATTTAGAGTTGTATCACTTCACTTACATTTCTTATACAACCACAAAAAGCAAATATTTGGCTGCTAATATAAATAGTTTTTCTAAAAGTTCTTTAAACACATTTGAAAGGTGTTGAGAGTTGATATAATTACTGGAACCTTCTTTATCATGAAAACTTTTGTTCTTGAGAATGATTGCATGAGAGATTGAAATGTTGAATTTGTTTTTAAAGTATTCTTACTATAAAAGGTGTAACTTCCAATAATTTTACAGCAGAGTTGATATTGTGAGTACTTATCACATTTTCAAACAGTTATCCCTTTTTATGTACTTGTTAACAGCAGAATGACTTTATAACACCCCTATGTCAAAAGTTTGAATTAGTTATTCATGTTTTTGCACTTGTTAACAGAATTCTTAGAATTCTTGCACTATTACCAGCAGCACAGTGTGTGGACTTTTAATGCTAGAAAATTGGTTCTGATACACATGGTGGGTAAAGCAAAGATAGCCTATTGTGTATATTTGTGCTTAATTACAAACACATAAATACTTGGAACTCAACAAAACATTTAGTTTCTGAACAGAATTAAAAAAAAATTATACAACAGACATAATTGAAACACAAATTAAATTTTTATTTTCTTTTTGATAATTGTATGCAGTGGACAGACATCTATATTCACAAATAATATTATCCTACCAGTAAAATATGTAAAGATTTGAAATATATAGAGTTGACATTTCAAGTCATAGTCTTAAACTGATGACATTTGAATTCATGTTTGAAAAATTCCATGTAAACAAATTTTTCAATATTTGTGTATAGTAAGAGATATGATATCAGCTTGGTGAATAAGTATGACTTGTATAGAGATTTCTAAAACTAACTGTGATAGAAAATTGGCTCAGCTAAGTGCAAACCCAACTGACAGCTGTCTGTTGTTTTCAAGTAATGTTATTATAAGGTCGATAGTGTTGTTACATTTATTAAACAACAACAAAATGAAAATCAAACTGATTTAAAGCCTCTGTTTGTATGTAATTTTCCTATTGTATAAGAAAGATTTAATACAAACTTAAAATACTGAGTAACGATGTGTGCTTGTGAACAAATTCTATTCTGTGTCTTTTTGTGTAAGTATTAAAATTGATGTGTGGGTCAAAGATAAAAAAAAGTTATAATTTCGTGTCTTTATTTTTCTTTCAGGTAAATAAAAAGTATTACATTTGTTCAGAAAGTGAGATAGAAAAATAACACTTTCATTTAATATATATTAATTAGACCATAACCTACTATTTTGTAACTGTGATCTACATGTTTAGAGTAAATCAATGGATCATTGTGATGTAATTTTTGAGCAACAAAATATTTGAAAATGCAGAATAAGTTTTTCATAAACAAGTACTTGTGTTGAACTTCACCTCATGTTTAAATGCTGTGTTTTTATCACCCAGATAAATCATGATTCTAGTCTATCTAAAAGTTCATGTTGGATTATACACTCATTTCTTACATGTGATAAAACAGAATTTTGTATTATATCAGTGGTGTTGTGCCATGACTATCTGCACAAACAGAAACAAGCTTCAAAAAGCTGGACACTGTCTGTGTGAATTGACCAATCTGCCAAGATTCTATGATTTTGAATGTATGTGAGGACACTCTTGTAAGTGGAAAGTAAGTTAATTTCTATTGTATTTAGTATCTGACTATTTTCATGTAACTTTAAAAAGTTCACACATTTCTAGTAACTTGTCATTCAGTTTGTTGAAAAAATGTTTACCATTCAGCAGTTTAATTTAACCTGCATTTATTTATTATCATGTTAAGGTAATTAAAAAGCAACACTAACCAAAATGAATAGTGATACATATATATATAAAGAGACCAAAATTTCAATGTTAGTCACATTCCACACTCAGTTATTTATTGAGTCTTGGAATTTAAGATGTCTTTATTAATAACTAAGTAATTTGCTTGAGTTTAAATTATCGAAGATTTGAATGAGGCTTAACAGAAACTGAGAATGTGTTTCTATATGTATATTTGTTTCTGTTAATATGCATTTTTTAAGTAACCACTCAATTATAAAAATTAAACACATCTCAAGGGTGTTGAATGTTGATATAATTAGTAGAAACTTCTTTACCATTACCCCTTGGTGTGGATTCCTGTACGTGATGAGGGGACCTCGCAGGGAAGGTTCTGTTCTTTCAGTTTACCTCCTCTGGGATCTAAACATCCACTCAAATGTTTGCTGTGCGTGGCAACTCGTGAATGGGAGGAGAGGATCCTGGTGTTTGATGGGTTCAACCCCAACACACCACTTTGGCATTGAATTCCTGTAGTTGGGAGGCCTTGGTCAACTGGCCCACTCAGTCTCTGGTCAACCAAGTATCAATGTTGAATGTTCTCAACAGGTGTTGTGGACATTATGTATGATGCTGGTGTTTGGGTATAATGCTCATGAAGCTGTGGCATCACTGCAGTGTCCTTGTTTGATATTGTATTTTATCCCCATGGTGGTGGGGTCAGTGGGCACCAAAATTTCCCTTTCTTTATTGTGATTACTCCAATTAAAAATCTGAATAAAATAGTAAAAAAACAGTCCATAGGTAATTGAACTCGTCTTGAAGAATCTGAGCAGCAGTCTTCACCATTCTTACCACCTATTTTTCCTCATTTTCTTATGTTGCACTCACTTTCAAACAAACCTTTAGGGCAAATGTCCCCTTTTTTATTCAGAAGGGACTTGCTGGCTATCCAAAGTAATTAAAGAAGCTTCTATCTGGTGATGTATTGGTGCAAATATAGACATCTCAACACAGTAAACTCCTCTTGCATTCAAAGGCAATTGGGCATATACCTATTGAGGTTGCACCTCATGCTACTTGGAATTCATCATGAAGAGTTACTGTTGAGAGATGTTTGAAGAACATCCCCTAATCAGAAATTCTTGCTGGTTTCTGCAGTGAGGTGCATATCCACTTGCAAAAATGGAATTATTGTGCTAACAAATGTCTTCGTTCTCACATTTATGTCACCACGTCCACTTGCCATCATCAAAGCAGGTTATCTTAATTGCAAGGTTCGGACATACATACCAAACCCTCTCCAATGTTTCCAGTGTCAATGGTTCAGTCACTTAAAGGCGTCATATAGTTGTTCCTTGACGTGTGCTCCTTGCAGTTGCAAGGACCATGATGCCTATGTTTGTGAAATGGACTCTCATTGCATCAATTGCAATGGCTTTCACCCATTCTACTTTCATTCTTGCCCTAAATGGTTGAAAGAAAAAGAGATACAGCATTTGAAAATGATTCATAACATTACCTATCCTGAGGTATGCTGCTGCACTTTGTTCCACAGTTACTGTAGGAATGCAGAAAGATCTCTCTGTGCCTCCTCAAGAATCGTTCTCCAAACAAATGAAAAATACTTTGACCACCATGGTGAAAAAAGTTGATAAATCAACTTCAACACCAATCTCTGACCCTGATATACATTCCACCAAACCTCAAGATCCATATCCTTTGGTTCCAGGTACAGGCATTTCTTTGGATCCATCTTCTTCTCTCACTCCAAGATGCAAAACAATAATTCAATCATGTTCTCAGTGTCTGGAATCCCCTTTAAACAGCAAAGACTCACTTTATCGATTGAGGGCAGGATCCGTAGAAGTAGATTGATCTCCCTCGAATAAGGAAATTAAGGAAAAAAGACTTTGTCATAAACAGAAGAGTTCTCTACCCAATTTGCCTACACAGAAATAAAAATGGTCATCCTGATGCAGTGGAACTGTCGAGATTTACATTCTAGTCTGGATGAAATCAAAACACTGATTGCTTTCTGTTTGTTTTTTCTCACAGAAAACATTTCTGAAATCTGCCGATTCAGTCACCTTTCGGCAGTTTTCTTGACACAGAAATGACAGGCTGTGTGACAGATGAGTGCATGGAAGGGTGGCACTGTTGGTTGATCAGCATATGCCCTCCCTGTCTTTGCCACTTGATACACCCTTGGAAGCCATAGTCATCAGTGTTTCCTTTGGTCATACCATCACTGTTTGTTCTTTCAAACTGTCACCTGAGAGACAAATGATCAATCAGACCTTGATAATCTCATTGAACATTTGCCGTCTTCCATTTTCATCCTCTGGGGAAGTGCTGATATTGATAGGAGGGGTTGCTCCTCTGATCACAACCTTTCTCTTTTCAATATTCAATACTGGTTTTTCTACTTATTTCCATGTGCCAGTCAGTCCTTCACTGATGTTTGATCTCTTAATTTGCTCCCCTTCATAATTTTCCCATTTTTCATGGAGGGTTGACAATAATCCACAAAGCAGTGATCATTTCCCTATAATCTTGAGAGAGAGTGGCCATGGTTGATGCCACCTGACCTGCATGCCCCAGTGGAAGATGGATCAGACAAACTGACCCTCTTTCACTGCTGTCATAGAACTTTATCATGCCCTTGTCTATAAGCCATTCATAGATGACTTTGTAGCACCAGTAACTGACTGTGTTATAAAAACAACTGCTCAATGTATTCTTAAAACCTCGACACATTTTCCACTGTGTCCTTGTCCATGGTAGAATCATGCCTGTCACATGGCACAGAAGGCTCAAAAATGAGCCTGGGGTACTTTCCGTTGATGCTCCATACTCTCAAACTACATTTCTTTCCAGTGGGCTCGTGCACGTGTTCGATTGATAAGATGTGAAAGCCAGAAGGAATTTTGGATTAAGTTCACACCAAGCATCTCTTCTACCACCAGATCCAGAGTCATATGGGACAAAATTCAAAATGTCAGCAGGCAATACAATTCTGTTGCCCTCTCAATCATACTCTTTGATGGCCAGGAAGTGGCTGATACCCAAAGCATTGCTGATACTCTTGGTGAAAGCTTTTGCTGCGTATCTGGCACTTCTGTTTCTTCCTCCACCTTCTTAGTCATCAAGACTTGGGCACAGCAATCGCCTCTTTCCTTTCAAGCTGATTGTTTTTATGACTATAATCGTTCATTTACACTGGAAGAACTCACTATCCCTTCATTGGTCTGCAGTACATTGGTTGGACCTGTTGATATACACAGTGAGATGCTGCACCATCTATCTCCTGCTTCCCTTGCTATTCTTCTGATTTTAATTAACCGTATCTGGCAAGAGAAAGTTTTTCCTGGTGCTTGATGCCAGGCTATTGTCCTATCTTTCTCCAAGCCTGGGAAGGATCCCAAGATTCCTTCAAACTACTGTCCAATTACAGCTGTCTCTGTTAGACCTTAAGGAGTGTGGTTATTGCTCATCTTGTTTGGTTACTCTTGCCCACGCAGTGTGGGTTCTGACAACAGCACTTCACCGTGGACCACCTGACTCGACTTGAAACATCCATCAGAAAAGCCTTTCCCAAATGACAATTTCTTGTATCAATATTTTTTTACATTGAGAAGGCTTATGATACAACATGGAAGTTTGGAATTTTGCAAGACCTCCTCCACAGGAACTTGGAGTCCCTCAGGGCTGTGTTGTGAGTGTCACACTTTTCAGTATGAAAATTAATGTCATCACTGAACAACTCCCTGTCACTGTTGGAAATGGGCTCTATGTTGACGATTTTCACATCTCATGTCAGTCATCAAACATAAGGTGAATTGAGCAGCAGCTACAGACTGCCCTCAATTGTGTATTGCAGCAAATGGCTTCACATTCTTTCTCTCTAAAATAATTTGCATGCACTTTTGCTGCCAATGGGGTATTCACCATGATCTTGAACTCTGTATTGGTGAAGTTGTGCTGCCTTTGGTCTCCAGGACCCCAAGTTCTTGGGGCTTATCTTTGACTGTAAACTGACCTTTATTCCACACATCAAGCAGCTATGAGTCAAATGTACAGGAGCACTGAACATCCTCCATGTCCTCTCTTCCACCACATTGGGAGCAGTTTGTTATTCTATGCCAAAGATATATGGTGCTCTTATTCAATCGAAACTGGACCATGGATCACTGGTCTGGCAGACCATCGACCTTCCTGGGGCTTTTTGCACTTTCCCAGTTCAGAGAATATACATGGAATCTCATGAATCTTCTTTGCACCTTTGCCATTTGCAACTGTCTATACTATATGCTTCGAAACTTCATTTCTTACCAAAGCATCCTACCTGGGGTTGAATCTTCCTTCCTTGATGGGCCATGCTTTTTCAGACCAGACGGTCTGCCATTGCTCCTTTTGACCTTCATATTCATGTTTCAGATGGTTTCAAATCAAGTGACTGTGTGGGCTCTGCCATGGTTTGTTGTGGTTCGGTGGTTTCGCACAGAATCCTCTCTACAGCTTCTATGTTCACTGGTAAACTGTATGCCATTTCTCTTTATCTGGATCACAAAGAAGCTAAGTGGTACTGAAACTGCACAATTAACACTGACTCGCTTGGTTCTCTACTGGCTCTGGAATTGCTTCACATTGGTTCACACCTTATTCTTGCTGATATTCAAAACTGACAGGCCCATATTTCTATAATTTCCACTTCTATCCAGTTTTTCTGGATACCGGGTCATGTTGATATTTGTGGGAACAAGCTCGTCGACACTGCAGTTTCATCTATCTGCATGGCACTATCACCGCTGTGCCTGTCCCATACATGTACTGTGGTCCTCTATTCAAGGCTTGGCTCTGTTCCAACTGGCAATCGACTTGGAGTGAGCAATGTGAAAACAAGCTTTTCCAAATAAAACCCTATATTGGTCATCTTCCTTCCATAAGGATCGGAAGGAGGAAGTTGTTCTAACTAGACTATGCATAAGTCACAATTTTTTAACTCATCGGTTTGTTTTATCTGAAACTGATGCACTAGTGTGTAAATTGTGTAACACTCAGATCACAATTAGTTGCGTTTTACTTTCTTATCATCATTACGATTTACAACGATGGAACTATTTTAAGCATGTTCTGTCCCTAGGTTTGTCCATAACGTTAGACAGTGTTATTGGTAATGGTGACACTGTACATCTTGGAAATGTTTTTAGTTTTTCAAAGGCCATTAATCTTTCTAATGCCAATTAAGTTTTTTTTAATTTATACATTACACCTTTTTAATGTGGCTCCCTTTTAAAAATCACAGTTCATCTAGTTTGATTTTAAATTAGAAATTGCTCATAACATTAAATAACTAGAATGGCAAACTTCAGATGACTGACGATGGTTTTAGTACTTCCTGTTAGTCTTCCTACTGAACTATGATTATTACAGTGAGGCTACAGAAAGTCCTTTACAACTTGCATTACTGTAGTTTTCTTCTTGACATTGTAGACAAGATGAAAACATTGGTTTTATGCTTTTTTGTTTTAAACTTTGTTTTGTTTTACTTTAATTTCTTTTTATGAATTTTACAAAATTTGCTTTTAACTTTTTACCAGACATTTGGCACAGATAGTCAAACTACTTCATTATTAAAACTTTTCTTTTTGAGAATGACTGTATGAGTGATTGAAATGTTGTACTTGTTTTTAAAGCTACACAATGGGCTATCTGTGCTCTGCCCACCACGGGTATCGAAACCGTATTCACTCCTTCAGGTTTGGTTTGATTTCGTGCAAAGCGACACGAGGGCTATCTGCGCTAACCGTTCTTAATTTTGTAGTGTAAGACTAGAGGGATGGCAGTTAGTCATCACTACCCACCGCCAACTTTTGGGCTACTCTTTTATCAGCGAATAGGGGGATTGGCTCTTCTATTATAACGCCCCCACGGCTGAAGAGGATGTTTGGTGTGACGGGGATTCGAACCTGCGATCATCGGATTACGAATAGAGTGCTTAACCACCTCGTCACTACTTTAGATCTCTGTTTTAACTTTGCAGAGTTCTGAAGAGCGGAACATTCAGGAGAAAAAAAAAGACATTTTATGATATGAATAAAACAGGATCAACCTATTACGTTTTGAGTTAAAACAAAAGAAAAACCTTCTTAAAGCATAATATTTCTACATATTTTACAGATCCTTGATTTGTCGTTGCTGTAGATTTGGAAAGAAAATATAAGTTTAGACTTTAAGCACCTTGTAACTGTATTGTTGGTCATTAAGAAAGTAATTATAAACATACCAAACTTCACACACAGATCAAAGTTAATCCACATATAAGTGTAACTTAGGGACTTATTCAAAAAATAATTATAATTTATAGCTTATGTATCACAAGGGAATACGGTAATTTGTTCGCGCTAAATTAATGCAGAGAACCATGAGTTCGTGGGAGTTCAGCTCACAAACAGTTACAATTTCGTGACATATTAGTGAATGGATGAGGTTGTTTCACACCGAAACACGTGAATGGAAATCGTTGCAGTTTACGTCATGTAATTGCGATTTTTTGTTGGTCAGATATGAAACTGAAACTGATATCACAGAGGTCAGTTAATTCACGTGACATTTAGTTATTTATATATATATTATTCCATAATATATAAATCAAAATTAAAAATAAAATATATTTTGAAGATTGTAACCTTTATTTTAATTAATTAATAAGCTTGTTCCAAGAACACATTTTCCAACACAGCTTCAGGTTTTTGAATTTTGCGCAAAGCTACTCGAGGGCTATCTGCGCTAGCCGTCGCTAATTTTGCAGTGAAAGAATAGAAGGAAAGCAGCTAGTCATCACCACCAACAGATAAGTATTAGGCTACTCTTTTACCAACGAAAAGTTGGATTAACCGTCACATTATAACACCCCCACGGCTGGAAGGGAGAGCATGTTTGTTGCGAACGGGATTCGTACCCGCGACCCTCAGATTACGAGTCGAACGCTGCAGGAATGAGTAAGTTGGTATCACAGATACCAAGTTTTAGTACCTCAAGACTCCTTTGTTTGTCCTTATAGATTTTTGTTCAGATAAAGTTCCAAGGACAAAAGTCCGAAGGAGAGAAATCGGGGAGATCTTAAGGGATTGTTATTTTTCTTTAAAACAGGGTCAGTACTGAAATACACATTAAAACAAATAAAATACGTTCATAAATAATTTAAGTGATAAAAATGATAACTAATTGAAATAAAACTTACAAGACTTCAGTCGATATTTATTTTTGAATTTTATTGTTATCTCAAATAATAAAAAAACTTATTTGTATTTCTTTATCGGTATATTTGTTTTGAGAGATTACGTATTGTACGTGTATAGGGTTATCCTTCATATGGTTGCCTCAGGAACCCTTCTCTGGCCGATGTTGTGACCATAACCACTAATAGTAATATAATTAAATAAATCAAAATATTTATGCTACTGCGTCTTTAAAGTTGAAGAGATAATTAGTGTATCCAGAGGAACACGAGTTTATTTATTAAAGATAACTTACAACAGTATTTCTTGGTTTTTATGTGCCATGTGTTTAGTGATTAAGTGAGTTGTGCTCGATATATTAAAGAAAACCTATACAGTTCTTTCTCTTTGAATTTTTTTGGCAAACAAATCTTAATAAAATATTTTCATGGATGATAAATGAAAAATTGATGTCACTATTGTTTTCAAAACGTTTAAGCTGAACTTTATTCAGAACAATAATGAAGTCTAAAGTCATTAATTACCAAACTTTTAAATACTTTACATTCCTGTGACTTGAATAATTTAGAGATAAATAATAAACTTTTGTGATAATTTTGTGGCTGATGTAAACATTTTAACAACTTTTCGTAAAAGTATTAAAAGGAACTGAGAATGATAATTTTTCTACAGGGTGAACCACAAAAAACGAATAGAGTTAAAGAGTTTAGAATATTTTAAAGAGCAAAGCAGTAATCAAATATTTAAATAAAGATAAAAATTAACTAAAGAGACAATCCAAAGAGTACTCACGACTTTTTGGTGTTTGGACACTTATTACATTGTAATAATTTTCTAAGTTTATTCATCGTGTGTTTCAATTCCTTCAGTTATCTTGGTAAAAGTGTGAAGCTTTAGTAAGTCTTTGCATGGCCAGGTGGTTAAGGCACTCGAATCGTAACCTGAGGGTCGCGAATCCGAGTCCTTGTCACACGAAACATGCTCGTCCTTTCACCCGTGGTAGTTTTGTTATGTGGCGGTGAATCCCACTATTCGTTGGTAAAAGAGTAATCTAAGAGTTGGCGGAGTGTGGTGCTGATAAGGTGCCTTCCCTCTCGTCTTACACTGCTAAATTGGGGACGGCTAGCATAGATAGCTTTTGAGTAGCTTTATGCGAAATTCCAAAAACAAACAACAAATTCGACTCGTAATTTTGGCGTCATGGGTTTGAATCCCCGTTACACTATACATGCTCGTCCTTTTAGCCGTGGGGGCGTTATAATGTGACGATTAATCCCACCATTCGTTGGTAAAAGAGTAGACCAAGAGTTGGCGGTGATAACTAGCTGCCCTCTCTCTAGTCTAACACTGCTTACTTGTGGACGGTTGGTGCAAATGGCCTTCGCATTATTTTTTACAACACATTTGTCCACCTAGTGGTACAGGGTATGTCTGCGGACTCATACCGTTAAAAACCGAGCTTCAATATTTTGCGGTCTTTTACCAATTAATTTTGAGATTTATAGTCTCAATGTAACGCCATTACGGCTGAAAAGGAATCATCTTCGTCGTTGATAATTCGAATTTTTGACCGCTATATTTCAAGTCTAACGCTCTAATATCCAGGCTTCGAAAGGGTTTTATCTTACAATAAATATATATTATGCAGAATGTTTAAAATATGTTAAATGTAATTTTTTAGTTTTTTTAGGCCTAATTATAACCTGATAGCTGTGTCACTTGACTCTCACACTGAATATTATTCGTTCGAATCCCACAACTAAACATGCTCACTCTTTCACCCTTATAATGTGACGGTGCATTCCAATTTCCATTGATAAAAGAGTAACCCAAGAGCTAACGTTGAATGATGTTCAGTAACTGTCTTCCATATAGTCCATTACATCCAAATTAGAGACAGATAATAGCGCAGATTTATGTACATCAAGTAGCTTTGCGCGAAATTCAAAACAAACCCACCAAAATTATTAAATATTTTACGTTTTCCTCTTTAGTAATGCTAGACGTTGCCCAGATCATGTTTGGAATGATAAAAATACTTCGATTTTAATCTGATAAAGTAGGATACTGTTTTATTGCCAATAGTTTAATACTGTTCAGTTTGGTTTGAATTTCGCGCAAAGCTATACGAAGCTAACTGCTCCAGCTGTCCCTAATTTAGCAGTGTAAGACCAGAGAGAAGACACCTTGTCATCTCTACCCACCGCCAACTGTTGGGTTACTCTTTTACCGACGAATAGTGGGATTGACCTCTCATTTCACGGCTGAAAGGGAGAGCATGTTTGGTGTGATGGGGATTTGAACCCACAACCTCTCGATTTCGAGTGCCTTAACCACCTGGCCATGTCGGGCCTTCATACAGTTGACAATAACATTTGACAGACACTGTCTAAAAAATGTTCTGCTTGCAAACGTGAATTTATGGAACATTCAAACATTTAGTTAATTTATTTGCTTACATGGTGTTATCTTTAATTTATCTTCTATTGTAAATACACATGTATGATACATGAGAGCGTTATAATGTAACGGTCAATCCCACTATTCGATGGTAAAAAAAAGTTCCCCAAGCGTTGGCGGTGGGTAATGATGACCGGTTGCCTTCCCTCTAGTCTTACACTGCTAAATTAGGGACGACTACCGCAGATAGCCCTCGAGTGACTTTGCGCAAAATTCAAAAACAAAACAAACTTTAATACTGAAGTACCCAGTCCCAGGACGGAAGTTGCGTAAATTCGTCAGTGATGAAAAAGTTATTTTAGAACATGAAAAGTTTTTCCACTTATATTCGTTTTCGTTCCTAATTAAATTCTGATTAAAATGTTAAAACAAAAGTCGAAACCAATGGAATAAAAGAGGCAGTGAAGCTCCAACAATAAATGAGGATTTTTTCCTTCACAGCTGATTTACAGATCGCTCAATAGGTGGCAGGTAAAAAATAAATATTTGAAAAAAACAAACAAACAACAAAACAAACAATTTTACGTATCGTGTACCTTGGAACTCTTCAAACAACCGACCTGAAAATAATAATAAAAAAGTTTTATTGTGTTTTTAAAATAACATAAAGAAACGGTGAAGGCTGTATCAGAAATAATCTACTAATATACATAATTGAGTGAACATTAAAATTTAAAAACTATTATTTTATTGGCACTTCTTTAAAGTTTCTTCGTTGTCATGTTCAAAGCTACACTATGGGCTCTGTACTATGACCACTATGGGTACCGCAATCCAACTTTCACCGTTACTTGTCTTCGGACCAATTGCTCCAAACCTACTGGGTGACTTTTTGAAAAAGAAATTATCATGACACAAAACGGTTAAATTCAAAATTATATGAAATATTTTTAATTTTAAAAAAAGCACAAACAGTTATTACAAATTCAATTTTGTTGACATGTTAAACAATTATTCAAATCATTTTATATAAATATTCTATATTTTCAATCTGTACGGCTCAATGGTTTTAGTACTTAGCGAGATCAAACCTTGAATCAGAGAGTTTATCGGTCGTCGTATCTTTATACAAGAATGCGATTCACACGTTATGGCGCTCGACTCGCAATCTGAGGGTTGGGGGTTCCAAGCCCTATCACACCAAACGTGCTTATACTTCCAGCTTTTGGGCGTTATAATTTGCCCGTCTACCCTACTATTCGTTGGTAAAATAGAAGTCCAAGAGTTCGTGGTTAGTGGTGATCATTAGCTGCCCTTTAATCTTACACTACTAAATTACGGATATCACGGCGAAGCCGAGATATTCCTCGTGTAGGTTTGCGCGAAATTCAAAACAAGAGATTCAATCTTTAGTATTGTTTGTGCACAACAAGAGAAACGATCATATTTCACTATTTGGTGAGACAAGAATATCTCCGAGAGATGGCGCTGATTAGCTTCCATCACGGCATCTGATCTAAATGTTCATAATTGGAATTGCAATCGCCTAATAGTTTTGTCTGCATTAGCTGTTCCTAATTTAGCAGCGATAAACTAGAGGGAACACAACACCTACTGCACTGGTTATTATTAGGTTATTTTGTATCATATAAGAGAGGAAAGACGAGCATGTTTCGCGACGGGCTTCGATTCTTCGATCTTGGCCCGGCATGGCCAACTGTGTTAAGACGTTCGAAAGTCGCGGGTTCGAATCCCGGTTGCACCAAACATGCTAGCCCTTTAAGCCTTGGGGTGTTATAATGTAACGGTCAATCCCACTATTTGTTGGTAAAAAAGTAGCCCAAGAATTAGCGTTCTTTCAAGAACGTACTCATAACAAGATACGTAGTTATCACGGTTAGTAACCACAACCTTACCAGAACTGCGCACCATGTCGTCATTATTGTTACCAGCTACGATCTTACCGCCAGTTCAAGGAACCACGTCGTGACGTCAGACGATTTTTCTACATTTTTACGAATTGTAAATTAGGGTGTGTCTGAAATTCGAGCTATCAATTTTCACTCTTCTAAAGTCTCGAAAACATCATTTTCTTCGAATATCAAAGATTTTTGAAATAATTTTTTCATTAACAAACAGATTGGAATATATTTTACTGAGAAGTAAGCTTAAAAAGACCAAAAAAGACAACAAATGTTAATTTTGCTGACGCCAGCGCCTCTAGCGGTGTATTTGAGCATCACCATCTTCTGACTTTTCTGTTGTTCAAGCGCTATTTTACAGTACAGTCATTTTCTGGTCCAATGAAAGGAAGACATCTTGAAATTGATGTCGCCGTTTTAACGTGTTTCAGGAAGTTAAAATATAACGAGAGATGTCTTAACGTTAACAAAATATCCATAATTTATGTGTATGTTTTCTCAAAACAAAGCCATATCGAGCAATCTAGTGAGCCCATTGAGGGGAATCGAACTCCTGATTTTAGCGTTGTAAGTCCGTAGGCTTGCCGTTGTTGGAGCGGGGGACAATCTAAATGTTAAAAGCAAAAAAATTGTGCAAGAATTAGGGATATTTTTCAAAATTAGTCACGGCTGGTGTGAGAAATTTATAAAATGAGAAGGCTTGTCACTGCGGCGAAGGTCAACACATAGTGACAAAATACCGTCAGGTTTTTAAAGAATACTGGTTGAATATGAATGTTTTGTCATAGGTCAATACCAACGGAATCAATATTCCCTAAAGCAGGGGCCCAGCATGGCCAGGTGAGTTAAGGCGTTCGACTAGTGATATGTGGGTTGTGGGTTCGAATCCCCGTCGAACCGAACATGTTCGTCTTTTCAGCCATGAGGGCGTTAAAAAATGACGGTCAATCCCACTTTTCGTTGGTAAAAGAGTAGCCTAAGAGTTGGCGGTAGGTGGTGATGACTAGCTGCCTTCCACTTACTCTTACAATGCTAAATTAGGACGGCTAGCACAGATAGCCCTCGAGAAGCTTTGCGCGAAATACAAAATAAACCAAATCATTAGCACATATCACACCGCAGTTTTTTTCGACATTTTACAGCTATACTTTAACTGCCGACGAAGAAAGACAGATGACAACCAAAACCACTGATTTTAAAAAATTGAAAATAATGCCAAACTATGTGTAACTAGAGATGGAAATAAATCACCACCATATGTCATATTAAACACAAAACCATTACGAAAACAAAATTTTTGCAAAGATATAATAGTTTGTACAAAAAATGTATTCATGGATGACATTAGGGTTAATAGAAGAGTGGTTGTGGTTTGTATTGGAACATCGGATTGGTGCATTGTTAAAGGAACGAACAATGTTTGTAATAGATTGTTCAGTCTTTACGTTGGTAAGTATGGGATGTTCGGAAAGTCACTGGGCACTATTTATTAACAGACATGTTTCAATATAGAATACAGGAGGTAAATATGAATGACAACTATAAACAATGTTAAAAGTGACCCCTGTTGGCATCAATACAGGTCCGGAACCTTCTTATTTTGTTTGTAAACACCGCTTTCAGTTGCTGGCTTGAAATAGACTCAATAAAATATGATTACAAAACAGCACAGTGACTTTCCGAACACCCTGTGAGATAACCTTAACTAGTGACTAGTAAGTTGAATTTTAATGTGTTTTGTTTTGGTTTAAATATTATGGTTATATTATATATATTTGTATACATATTAAATTAAAAACAACTGTAGATGTACAAGAATATAATATGTCATTATTAATCACGTAATTTAAAACAATATTAAATAAGCTATTGAGGATACGCTGTAGGAGTTATCAAGGTTCAGACTTTCTGAGAAAATTCAGTCATCTTTCATTAAATCTTCCCACTGTAAATGTACGTTAGAAAACATATAGTTACACTCATATTACAAAACTTTATGAGCACGAAGACAATCAGTCTCAGTAATACGTATAATTTGTTTGTGAGAGCTACAAAATTACTTTGTAACTTAAATATTATTACAAAGTTTTACTTATATTTTTAATAATCTCTTCACAGATAATAATGCAGCTCGTCATTACATTCCACATGTTTGTGTTTAAGTATTGGTTGATTTCTAAGGGGATAAACATCTTTATGTGACATAGAAAAAACGGAATTTTGAAACGTTGTATACGATAAGGTTTCATCAATGGAATAATTTGATTACATGGCACGTGCTCACGATAAAACTGTTTCAATAGTCTTTTATTTGTTTGTTTTGTTTCAGAATTTCGATTACAAATATACGAAGGCCACCTGCGCTAGCCGCCCCTTATTTATTCGTGTAAGACAACAGGGAAGGCAGCTAGTCATCACCACCCACCGCCAACTGTTGGGCTACTCTTTTACCAACCAATAATGGGATTGACCCTTCACGTTATAACGCTCCCACGGCTGATAGGACGAGCATGTTTGGTGTGACTGGGATTCGAACCCATGACATTCAAATGACCAGTTGAACGCCTTAACCCACCTGACCACGCCGGCCCGCAGTCTTCTATAATTTGCTTTCTGAGGTGATAGAGTTTTTCTCCTTTCTCAGGAAAATTTAATTTTTCATAAAGGAGAAATGAGTATATTATCAGAAATTTTCCTTCTGAGCAAGTTTCTGTTTAAACAAAACAGAAAACAAAAGAAACTTTTCTTATTTAATTCTACATTAGTTTTGATATAAATTATACACACAAGCTCGAAACAGATTTTCGTAAACAATTTGGATGCCTAATCAATACAAGTTGTAATTAATTTAATGATCTTCTCGTAACCAAGTAAACTTGTCAAATTCAAAAAGAAGAGAAAGAAAACTATATATAAGTAAAAAACCACTAATCTCGAGTGGTACCAGATTTATTTATAAATACTTTGTCAAGATATCATTTGTAATACAATATTTTAGAGAATAATAAGGTTAGGTTTAACGTGTGAGAAACTTTGTTTTGGAACATGGATAGAGCAGAGTAGCTTGTTGCTTGATATTACGTTCATGGAATGTGATTAGGAAAATGTAATTACTGTTTTAAAATCTCATCTGTTAAGAAATATATTATCAAATTAGTAAACCTTGGTACGTTATTATGTGAAACTCATTAAACAAACTGAACCGGAATCCAGGAAGTGTTTTTAGAAACTACTTTAAGAAAACTTCGCTCGTTCCATTGTTCCTCTCATGTGCAGTGTGTATTGCTTATATATTTTTAGTTTTACTAAAACTGCTTTATTTGTGGTTACAGTTAGGCTTAACTTCATGTTTGCAAGCCTTTTCAGGCGATTACTTTCATGAAAAATGCAACTGAAGGTGAATACTCTTATAAGATTTGATATAAAGTGTTTTGCTAATCACTGATAACAGAAATTACTAGTTTATGAAGAAGGGGTAGCGACACAAAAATAAAAATCAAGTTACACAATAAAGTGACTAGAAATACAATACACAGCTAACAACATATTTAGCCCCTTCCTTATTTTAGTTCGTAATTGTCTTTCTTTTGTTGTTTTATTTGAGGGAAAAGTCTCGTACTATATAATTATATGCTTTATCTATTATACTAGAAGTTTTTCTCTGTCCTGAAAATGTGGGCTCACCTTTCTATTTAAACGTACGTACGCACTTCATTTCGAGGGCTGGAAAGAAACGGCGGGTCTAAATGTACTTTCGTAGACATTTTGTACAAAAACATATTAAAAGGTTTGAAAAAAAAATCGAACTAATCTAACTAATTACAAAGATGTTACATCATTATTTTATGTAATGTAGATTGTGCTTAATAGCATATTTCATATATTATAGTGAATAATTCAGAAAGACAAATAAACATAAAATTGTATTTAAAATATATTAACATTGTACTTTTATCATATTGTTGAAGTTATTTGTAGAAATAAAATAAATAACAAATATCCACACACTAATTTAACAACTCATGTTCTTATAATTAATAATCTTATTTACTAAATGTAATTCACATTTCACGAGATGTCAAGCAGTTTAGGTGTATGATGTCACCCTTATATTGTTTTCAACAGACAAATAATTTATGTATAACTTGACTTTAAGAACAAGAAAGAAATAATAAAACAAGTAAAATGATTTTTATCAAATAACCTGAAACTTTAGACAATTAAAAAGGTTTGTGAAACAGGAATTGGCCAATAAATTTACTTAACACCACTGTGTTCTTTAGTAGCAAATCATATATTAAGATATTCTTTTGGTTTATGTTTTCAGTGGGGTCGAGCCGACGGCTGTGTGGGTATGTGTGGTACTATACTTCATGGTCTAGGATCCGTATTGTGTCCTCCCTATTAAATGTATGACCCTGGCATGTGGTCATCAATTGTATGCCCGCACAGTGAGTTGGGGGTGAAGGTGGAGAGCGTGGGTTCTCGAAATGTCCCCTTAACGTTGGTTCATCGCTCCGGGGTACTTGTACCGTCCAGGAGGAACCATTCCACCTTCACTGACCTCCGAATATTCTAAAAGTATGAATAAAACAATATGTCATTCATTTATTAGCATCATTCGTTATAAGAAGGAAAAAATTTATTGTGGTTAAACTATGTATTTTAGGAATTTCGTTATCTTCTACAAGAAGGAGAACAGTTCAATTTATTCGTTTTTAATTAACTATGAAATTACGGAAAGGGGCTACCTGTGTTCAGCCTACATTTGTTATCTATCCCTGTTTTCAAGCATTGTCTTTGTATGTGCGACTGAAAAGACTGGTTTCATTTATGAACAAGTCTAATAAGTGTATTTTTCTTTAAAATCATTGTTATGCTAAGAAATATCTTTAGTAAGATGATAAACTATGCCAGAAGAAGTAACTAAAACGCTTGTGAATTTTGGTTCCAAACAAATGCGATGTCAAAGAGTCATTTTACATGTACTAGAGTGTATTGCATGATAACAGTGGAGTCATAAATTAATTATAAAACACGAAGTACAAGTTTATGACAGGAATAAGAAACTTTCAACATTATACTTAACTAAATGTTTTAAAACGAAACTTACTGGCTCATATCAACTTATTTTAGTTGAAAAGAAAATCTCTATAAGGTCCGGCATGGCCAGGTGGGTTAAGGCGTTGGACTCGTAATCTGAGAGTCACGGGTTCGAATCCCCGTCGCACGAAACATGCTCGTTCTTACAGCCGTGGGGGCGTTACAAAGTGACGGTCAATCCTATTATTCGTTAGTAAAAGAGTAGCCCGAGAGTTGGCCGTGGGTGGTGATGACTAGCTGCCGTCACTCTAGTCACATTCGAACCTGCAACCCTCAGATTACGAGTCGAACGACTGAATACGACCTCTTCCATGTTGGACCGACAGAAAATGGAAAGTGTGTGGTGTTTTTTTACGGTAAAATCACACAGCTCTGTCTGCTGAATTCACCGACGGAAATCGAACCCCTGGTTTTCGCCTTGTAAATCTGAAGACTTATCGCTGTAGCACTGAAAGACAAGATGGCAGGCAGCTTGTCATCACCACCCACCGCCAACTCTTTGGCTGCTTTTTATCGAACGAATAGTGGGATGGACCGTCACTTATAACGTCCCCACAGCAGAAAGGGCGATAATGTTTGGAGAATCAAACCTGCGACCTTCAGATTAGAATTCGAACGTCTCAAACCGACCTCGGCTATGTCGAACCGAAAAAAAATGAAAAGTGTGTAATGTTTTGTTACGGCAAAACCACGTTGTGCTTCATGCTGAAACCACCGAGGGAAATCAAACCCTGATTTAGCCTTGTAAATCTGAAGACTTATCGCTGTGCAACCTGGGGACGTAAATAAAAGGTGAGTTTCTTGATTTTTTAAAGATTTTTCTTTAAGACAGAAGGCCCATTTCTCTTTTATTTAATAACATTTGGTCTCATCTGGTACACCCTTTCTGCTTCCACTAATTTTTCACCCCTTCTAACCCAGTAAAACAAAAAAAACATCCTAATAATGCCATTGATTAGTAAGCACAAGATAAATTTAATTAAATTGCTTGCGTGTCATTTGTTTTATTTAATTTTACTTGCATAAAATAAAAAAGGCTTAATAATGTTGTGTAAAATATATCTATCTGTGTTTGACCTGAAAAACAAAACATGTGTTCATAAAAAAATGAATTGAAATCCCTAATTTTATAAATTAATATACGGAAACTGAAGTTGTTTTTTACTCTAAACATCAGTAAAAACGGTAAAAATGTTTGTTTGTTTTAATTTCGCACAAAGTTACTCGAGGGCTATCTGTGCGAGCTGTCCCTAATTTAGCAGTGTAAGATTAGAGGGACGGAGGTTAATCATCACCACCCACCGCCAACTCTTGAGCTACTCTTTTATTTCACGGCTGAAAGGGTGAGTGTGTTCGCAATTCGAACCCGCGAATTACGAGTCGCACGCCTAAACACGCTTGGCCATGCCGGGTCAGGTAAGTTATGTGATTGATCGTCACATCATAACACCTCCATGGCTGAAACGGCAAGCATGTTTGATGTAACTAGGATTCGAACTTTCGGTCCTCATATTACGCTCTAACCATCTTGCCACATTTTAAATATTAATCGATCTTGGTATACACTTGTACCAGAAATTTCCCATAACCAATGACGTGATGTGTTGGTATAAATGTTAGTTGCATTTTACAAGTGTTACTCACATTGTTAACAAATATATACATAATTTACACTTTAAATTAAAATTTTAGAAGTGAGGCTTATAGTAATAATAGTAACATTGAATTTCAATCAACTGAATTTTTATTCTTGTTTCCAGTAAAAAATGATATAAAATACATAATACAATGATTTTGTTTTCAGAAAAGTAATTCATTGTTTCTTGTTACACCATAATCATAAAGTTAGTACATTTTAATAAATGTATATATTATATATAATCCAGTAAAACCTGTCTAAGGCGGAATCGCATCGCATTGAATTCAATTTCCAGCTTACACAGAGTGATCATCCATTTCCTTAATTGGTCCCCGCATGGCCAAGCGTGTTAAAACGTTCGACTCGTTATTCAAGAGTCGCGAGTTAGAATCCCGGTCGCACCAAACATGCTCGCTCTTTCACCAGTGGGGGCATTATAATGTGACGGTCAATCTAACTATTCGTTGGTAAAAGAGATGTAATCCAAGAGTTGGCGGTGGGTGGTGATGACTAGCTGCCTCCCTCTAGTCTTTCACTGCTAAATTAGGGACGGTTAGCGGAGATAGCTCTCGTGTAGCTTTGCGCACGAAATTAAAAAAACACATCAAGAAAAGACAAACTCTATGATAAAATGACAGCATCACATGAGAAAACAGACGAGAAAAACAGATTAAAACTATTACGAATCCGAAAAGAAAAATAAATTTGAAGTCAGTACAAATTAATCCTGGATGAATTCTCTGTTTCGTCGTGCATATTGGAAACCTACCCTTTAGAATTATTAAGACTTACGTAGTCAGTTTAAGCTGCTGTATTTAGAATGCATTTGCTGTCGAAATGTCTCTTCAGTTACGTTCGTTAACACATCTTGGTACTCTACGAGAACAGACTGTCTGTTCATGACAGTTGTGTACAGATTCTCGCCACCTATGTGAATTTGTTTTACTACTATGAGCAGCATATCTGTATTAGATATATTCTTAACGTTATTTAACATCAGAATTTTGAATAAAAAATACAACATAAATTTAAGTATTTTAATACTTCCTAAAAACTGAAGAACGTGATACGTCTGGAAAGAGTTCTGTCCTTTTCGTATGTCCTTGTTTGATCACATGTCAGGCAAAAAAAAATCTTAATTTCGTGTGCATGTTTCGAATTTACTAGCTTCTCATAAGCTTGTTCCAAGTCGGTTAGCAATAAATGTACAGGCTTGAAACTCTAAGTTCCGAGATTCGATCCCCTCACAATGGAAAAGGGTGCACGAAGTCCATTGTGTATCTTTATTCAAAAACCGTACTGTTCTCGTTAATGTTTACATATACATTATTCTAATGAGTTACACACATGATTATAATAATTTATGTGTCCTTCCTCATTTCATTATCACATACACACATGATTATGATAATTTATGTGTCCTTCCTCATTTCATTATCACATACACACATGATTATAATAATTTATGTGTCCTTCCTCATTTCATTATCACATACACACATGATTATAATAATTTATGTGTCCTTCCTCATTTCATTATCACATACACACATGATTATAATAATTTATGTGTTCTTCCTCATTTCATTATCACATACACACATGATCATAATAATTTATGTGTCCTTCCTCATTTCATTATCACATACCGACATGATTATAATAATTTATGTGTCCTTCCTCATTTCATTATCACATACACACATGATTATAATAATTTGTGTCCTTCCTCATTTCATTATCACATACACACATGATTGTAGTAATTTATGTGTCCTTCTTCATTTCATTATCACATACACACATGATTACAATACGTTATGTGTCCTTCTTCATTTCATTATCACATACACACATGATTATGATAATTTATGTGTCCTTCCTCATTTCATAATCACATACACACATGATTACAATAATTTATGTGTTCTTCCTCATTTCATTATCACATACACACATGATTATAATAATTTGTGTCCTTCTTCATTTCATTATCACATACACACATGATTATAATAATTTATGTGTCCTTCCTCATTTCATTATCACATACACACGTGATTATGGTAATTTATGTGTCCTTCCTCATTTCATTATCACATACACACATGATTATAATAATTTATGTGTCCTTCCTCATTTCATTATCACATACACACATGATTATAATAATTTATGTGTTCTTCCTCATTTCATTATCACATACACACATGATCATAATAATTTATGTGTCCTTCCTCATTTCATTATCACATACACACATGATTATAATAATTTATGTGTCCTTCCTCATTTCATTATCACATACACACATGATTATAATAATTTATGTGTCCTTCCTCATTTCATTATCACATACACACATGATTATAATAATTTATATGTCATTCCTCATTTCATTATCACATACACACATGATTGTAGTAATTTATGTGTTCCTTAGTTTATTATTACGTGTATATGTGACTACAGTAATTATATTTAATTTCAATTTTCAGAGTGTTAATGGTGAAGACTAAATTAAGCATTATTGTGGTGTTTCTAAAGTGAGATCTTGTGATTGTCAAATATCGTGGTTAGAAGTCTGTTCTGTTGTTCTTAATTAGAGGGTAAACTTTGAAAATGGGCATTTGGTTTGTTGAAGTTTCCAAGTGGTAAAGGTTTATAAAATTTTTCAAAGTTTCTAGATAATAAAGATTTGTAAAAGTTTTCAGAAAATAGAGGTTTGTAAAAGATTCTACGTGGTAAATGTTTGTAAGCGTTTCTAGATCGTAAAGGTTTGTACAAGTTTCTAGATAGTAAATATTTGAAAAAAGTCTCTAGATGGTAAAGGTTTGTACAGGTTTCTAATTGGTAAATATTTCTAAGAGATTCTAGTTGGTAAAGGTTTGTAGAAATTTCTGGATGGTAAAAATGCAAAAGTTAAATGGAGAAACCAATACAATATATTTGTAGTTCCCTTAACATAAAACTAACGTTTTCTATATACTTTTATTATTATTATCTCAGAATTGCAGAATCTTTACTTGTTAGTAATTACTAGATTTATTAATTGTTCACTTTTTGACAAAAATGTCATTGAATAGTTCAGAAAACGTTGGTTTCTAAGATTTTAAATACTAATGAAGCCCATATTACTGCTTTCGATACGTCTTAACATTAATATTATTATCATGTTATCCGTCTCGACAGCTAAAACGTAATATTGATTTTAAGTGTGAAGCCCTGACACAAAAATGTACTTCAGATATCGGGTCATCTCTTAAGTAATATCCGATTTTTAGGTTTAAAAAAAGAGAAAGGATTTCAAACGTTTTTAATGTTATTTAGTCAATAATGTATGTTTCATTGTTATTAATTACTTCTTGCCAACGATTCACAAACTTCTGATTGCCAATTTGATAAATTTCTTGGGGTTTAAAGTAAAAGAATGTAAAGGGGTAGTTTTGACATCTTCATGTGTTCCAAGCTCTTTTCCATCAAGATAGTTCTGCAAACTTTGGAATAGATGATAATCAGATGGAGCAAGATCTGGAGAATAAGGAGCATAAGGATGTTTTTCCCAGTCTAACTCTTCAATCTTTACAGATGCGATCCTTGTTGTATGGTGCTGTGCATTATCCTGGTGTTACACAACATCCTTACGACTGATCAAAGCAGGCCTCTTTTGTT
>MU034026.1:156743-169081 GCA_011833715.1 Carcinoscorpius rotundicauda | reverse complement strand
GTGTATTTGAGCATCACCATCTTCTGACTTTTCTGTTGTTCAAGCGCTATTTTACAGTACAGTCATTTTCTGGTCCAATGAAAGGAAGACATCTTGAAATTGATGTCGCCGTTTTAACGTGTTTCAGGAAGTTAAAATATAACGAGAGATGTCTTAACGTTAACAAAATATCCATAATTTATGTGTATGTTTTCTCAAAACAAAGCCATATCGAGCAATCTGGTGAGCCCACTGAGGGGAATCGAACTCCTGATTTTAGCGTTGTAAGTCCGTAGGCTTGCCGTTGTGGAGCGGGAGGCAATCTAAATGTTAAAAGCAAAAAAAATGTGCAAGAATTAGGGATATTTTTCAAAATTAGTCACGGCTGGTGTGAGAAATTTATAAAATGAGAAGGCTTGTCACTGCGGCGAAGGTCAACACATAGTGACAAAATACTGTCAGGTTTTGAAAGAATACTGGTTGAATATGAATGTTTTGTTATTGGTCAATACCAACGGAATCAATATTCCCTAAACCAGGGGCCCGGCATGGCCAGGTGAGTTAAGGCGTTCGACTAGTGATATGTGGGTTGTGGGTTCGAATCCCCGTCGAACCGAACATGTTCGTCTTTTCAGCCATGAGGGCGTTAAAAAATGACGGTCAATCCCACTATTCGTTGGTAAAAGAGTAGCCTAAGAGTTGGCGGTGGGTGGTGATGACTAGCTGCCTTCCACTTACTCTTACACTGCTAAATTAGGGACGGCTAGCACAGATAGCCCTCGAGAATCTTTGCGCGAAATTCAAAATAAACCAAACTCTAAACCAAATCATTAGCGCATATCACACCGCAGTTTTTTTCGACATACTCCTAACTATACTGTAATTGCCGAAGAAGGACAGATGACAATCAAAACCACTAGTTACACTATGTGTAACTAGAGATGGACATAAATCACCACCATATGTCATATTAAACACAAAACCATTGCGAAAACAAAATTTTTGCAAAGATATAATAGTTTGTACAAAAAATATATTCATGGATGACATTAGGGTTAATAGAAGAGTGGTTGTGGTTTGTATTGGAACATCGAATTGGTGCATAATAAAAGGAACGAACAATGTTTGTAATAGATTGTTCAGTCTTTACGTTGGTAAGTATGGGATGTTCGGAAAGTCACTGGGCACTATTTATTAACAGACATGTTTCAATATAGAATACAGGAGGTAAATATGAATGACAACTATAAACAATGTTAAAAGTGACCCCTGTTGGCATCAATACAGGCCCGGAACCTTCTTATTTTGTTTCTAAACACCGCTATCAGTTGCTGGCTTGAAATAGACTGAATAAAATATGATTACAAAACTGCACAGTGACTTTCCGAACACCCTGAAAGATAACCTTAACTAGTGACATAGTAAATTGAATTTTAATGTGTTTTGTTTTGGTTTAAATATTATGATTATGTTATATATATTTATATACATATTAAATTAAGAACAACTGTAGATGTACAAGAATATTAGATAAAATAGAGTAATTATTAATCACGTTATTTAAAACAATATTAAATTAGCTATTGAGGATACGCTATAGGAGTTATCAAGGTTCAGACTTTCTGAGAAAATTCAGTCATCTTTCATTAAATCTTCCCACTGTAAATGTACGTTAGAAAACATATAGTTACACTCATATTACAAAACTTTATGAGCACGAAGACAATCAGTCTCAGTAATACGTATAATTTGTTTGTGAGAAATACAAAATTACTTTGTAACTTAAATATTATTACAAAGTTTTACTTATATTTTTAATATCCTCTTCACAGATAATAATGCAGCTCGTCATTACATTACACATGTTTGTGTTTAAGTATTGGTTGATTTCTAAGGGGATAAACATCTTTATGTGACATAGAAAAAACGGAATTTTGAAACGTTGTATACGATAAGGTTTCATCAATAGAATAATTTGATTACAAGGCACGTGCTCACGATCAAACTGTTTCAATAGTCTTCTATTTGTTTGTTTTGTTTCAGAATTTCGATTACAAATATACGAAGGCTACCTGCGCTAGCCGCCCCTTATTTATTCGTGTAAGACAACAGGGAAGGCAGCTAGTCATCACCACCCACCGCCAACTGTTGGGCTACTCTTTTACCAACCAATAATGGGATTGACCCTTCACGTTATAACGCTCCCACGGCTGATAGGACGAGCATGTTTGGTGTGACTGGGATTCGAAACCATGACATTCAAATGACCAGTTGAACGCCTTAACCCACCTGACCACGCCGGCCCGCAGTCTTCTATAATTTGTTTTTTGAAGTGATAGAGTTTTTCTCCTTTCTCAGGAAAATTTAATTTTTCATAAAGGAGAAATGAGTATATTATCAGAAATTTTCCTTCTGAGCAACTTTCTGTTTGAACAAAACAGAAAACAAAAGAAACTTTTCTTATTTAATTCTACATTAGTTTTGATATAAATTATACACACAAGCTCGAAACAGGTTTTCGTAAACAATTTGGATGCCTAATCAATCCAAGTTGTAATTAATTTAGTGATCTTCTCGTAACCAAGTAAACTTGTCAAATTCAAAAAGAAGATAAAGAAAACTATATATAAGTAAAAAACCACTAATCTCGAGTGGTACCAGATTTATTTATAAATACTTTGTCAAGATATCATTTGTAATACAATATTTTAGAGAATAATAAGGTTAGGTTTAACGTGTGAGAAACTTTGTTTTGGAACATGGATAGAGCAGAGTAGCTTGTTGCTTGATATTACGTTCATGGAATGTGATTAGGAAAATGTAATTACTGTTTTAAAATCTCATCTGTTGAGAAATATATTATCAAATTAGTAAACCTTGGTACGTTATTATGTGAAACTCATTAAACAAACTGAACCGGAATCCAGGAAGTGTTTTTAGAAACTACTTTAAGAAAACTTCGCTCATTCCATTGTTCCTCTCATGTGCAGTGTATATTGCTTATATATTTTTAGTTTTACTAAAACTGCTTTATTTGTGGTTACAGTTAGGCTTAACTTCATGTTTGTAAGCCTTTTCAGGCGATTACTTTCAGGAAAAATGCAACTGAAGGTGAATACTCTTATAAGATTTGATATAAAGTGTTTTGCTAATCACTGATAACAGAAATTACTAGTTTAGTGAAGAAGGGGTAGCGAAACAAAAATAAAAATCAAGTTACACAATAAAGTGACCAGAAATACAAACACAGCTAACAACACATTTAGCCCCTTCCTTATTTTAGTTCGTAATTGTTTTTCTTTTGTTGTTTTATTTAAGGGAAAAGTCTCGTACTATATAATTATATGCTTTATCTATTATACTAGAAGTTTTTCTCTGTCCTGAAAATGTGGGCTCACCTTTCTATTTAAACGAGGGATTCGAGGGCTGTAAAGAAACGACGGGTCTAAATTTACTTTCGTAGACATTTTGTACAAAAACATATTAAAAGGTTTGAGAAAAAAAATCCAACTAATCTAACTAATTACAAAGATGTTACATCATTATTTTATGTAATGTAGATTGTTCTTAATAGCATATTTCATATATTATAGTGAATAATTCAGAAAGACAAATAAACATAAAATTGTATTTAAAATATATTAACATTGTACTTTTATCATATTGTTGAAGTTATTTGTAGAAATAAAATAAATAACAAATATCCACACAATAATTTAACAGCTCATGTTCTAATAATTAATAATCTTATTTACTGAATGTAATTCACATTTCACTAGATGTCAGGCAGTTTAGGTGTATGATGTCACCCTTATATTGTTTTCAACAGACAAATAATTTTCAGTGATGTCGAGAAATCCACTTGTTGAGAATTTTATATGCAAAAACGGCTCGTTTGGGTTGAGAAAATATTTTAAATAGAAGAGCGAACAACGTTTCGACCTTCTTATGTCATCGTCAGGTTCACAAAGAAAGAGGTAACTGACCGGAAGCTGACCACATGTTTGAAAGGGGTTGTACAACTGAGTGTCGCAATGTAGAGGGCGCTGTTAGATGTTTGAATATATAATAATCTATAATATTAATATAGGTATAATGGCGTTCCTTTATATTGGTTTATTTTGGGTTTAAGTTGTTGTATAAGTAAGACTTCTTTAATTTTTCGTTTGTTTATGTTTGTTTCTTTATTTAGTATTTTAGTGTTTTCTATGGTTATGTTGTGTCCATTTGACTTGCAGTGTTCGAAAACGTGTGAAGGTGACATTTTATGTTCTTTGAATCTGGTTTCCATTTTTCTACTTGTTTCTCCTATATAGAAGTCGTGGCAGTTATCACATTGTATTTTATAAATAATGTTGGTGTGGTGTTTGTCAGTGTAGTTCTTACATAATATAGACCTTAGTTTTGTGCCTGGTTTTTGAATAAATTTAGTGTTAACTGGAATGTTATATTTTGTTACTAGTTTTTGCCAAATGTTGGTTATTTGTTTGCTGATGTCAGGAATATATGGTATACAGCAGTATAGAGTTTCGTGATTTTTTGATTCGTGAGATATATTTACTTTTGTTGGTTGATTTTGCTTTCTGTCTAGGTGTGTGCGTATAATGTTTTCTACGGTTTGTGGAGGAAACTTATTGATGTTGATAAAGTATTGTTTTATTTTGTCTAATTCATCGTTAATTTTATCTGGTGAGCATAGTTTTATGGCTGTGTTTATCTGGTTTCTTAGTATGTTGAGTTTTTGTTTTGTTTCATGTGCTGAGTCCCAAGGAATGTATAGTCCAGTATGGGTGATTTTTCGGTGGATTTCTGTTTTGAATTGTGTGGCTGTGTGGGTATGTGTGGTACTATACTTCATGGTCTAGGATCCGTATTGTGTCCACCCTATTAAATGTATGACCCTGGCATGTGGTCATCAATTGTATGCTCGCACAGTGAGTTGGGGGTGAAGGTGGAGAGCGTGGGTTCTCGAAATGTCCCCTTAACGTTGGTTCATCGCTCCGGGGTACTTGTACCGTCCAGGAGGAACCATTCCACCTTCACTGACCTCCGAATATTCTAAAAGTATGAATAAAACAACATGTCGTTCATTTATTAGCATCATTCGTTATAAGAAGGAAAAAATTATTGTGGTTAAAATTGGTATTTTAAGTCTTACGTTATATTTGTATTAGAGGGAAAACAGTTCAAATTATTCGTTTTTTATTAACTGTAGAAAGGGGCTAACTGTGTTCAGCCCACATTTGTTATCTATCCCTGTTTTCAAGCATTGTCTTTGTATGTGCTACTGAAAAGACTGGTTTCATTTATGAACAAGTCTAATAAGTGTATTTTTCTTTAAAATCGTTGTTATGCTAAGAAATATCTTTAGTGAGATGATAAACTATGCCAGAAGAAGTAACTAAAACGCTTGTGAATTTTCGTTCCAAACAAATGCGATGTCAAAGAGTCATTTTACATGTACCACAGTGTATTGCATGATAACAGTAGAGCCATAACTTAATTATGAAACACGAAGTACAAGTTTATGACAGGAATAAGAAACTTTTAATATTATACTTAACGAAATGTTTTAAAACGAAACTTACTGGCTCATATCAACTTACTTAAGTTGAAAAGAAAATCTCTTTAAGGTCCGGAATGGCCAGGTGGGTTAAGGCGTTGGACTCGTAATCTGAGAGTCACGGGTTCGAATCCTCGTCGCACGAAACATTATCGTTCTTACAGCCGTCGGGGCGTTATAAAGTGACGGTCAATCCCATTATTCGTTGGTAAAAGAGTAGCCCAAGAGTTGGCGGTGGGTGGTGATGACCAGCATCCGGCACTCTAGTCTTACACTGCTGAATTAGGGACGGCGAGTGCAAATCGCCCTCGAGTAGCTTTGTGCAAAATTCAAAAAGCAAATAAACAAACATTTTCATTGAAGGTTGAACTATTTATGTTTGTACAAGAACTTACACGATTTCTTATCTTCCGCTAAGATCTGAAGAGAGTATTGATTTCTATAAATAAGTGAAGACATTTTACTGTTCTAGTTTTTATTACTTGTCTTAGATGGATAAACTTCGTATTTCCACTTCATCTGAAATAAGAAAGTAAAACACAAATTTGTACGGGGTGGAGGTTAGGTAAAAATGGTTGTCAACCTCACTAACTGTAGTTATTTAGATTTTTATTTGACTCTCTTGTAATGACAATGAAGAATACTCAATAACCGTGGATGTAATTTGCTCTCAAATCCGCGAAGAGATGGAGCTATGAGCTAAAAGTTTGTACTTGAGAAAACAAAACAGAAGTTATGACCGTTTGCAGCAGCTAAAGATAAAAGACGCTAATGTTTGGAAAAGGAAGCAAATTATTTCTTCTTTGTAGCCTTTAGCACGTGGAGAGAATAGAAGACGAGGGGAAATAACTTAAAAATTATATACACAAGTACACAGCCATCGCTCAAAACTACAAACACACTCACATATTGTAGGAAGCAGAAAACTACACAATAGGCTGTCTTTGCTCTGTGTACTTCTGGGAATTGAGCCCCGTATTTTGTCGTTAGAAAATCCGTAATCTTTTGCCAGCTCGACAGAAAACATGGAGAACGTAGACAATAAGAATACAAGAATTATATTAGCAGGGTTGAAAGTCATAATTAAGTTTGTTTCAAATAAGATGTTGTTTTAACTTTAATACTGTTGTTGTTTTTTGTGTGGCACGTTAAGAGTAAGGGAATCATTTTTATATTTGTATTAATGGAGGCCCATCAGTAGTTTTATTACAAATAGAAACATGTTTGGTTTAAAAATTATTTCCTGCGGAATTCCTATGAAATCAACAAACTCATTTCTTCTCTTCTTTAAGCCACGGATCTTATGAGCTTAACACGATTTTACGTCATTGCACGTGCTGTTCACCAGACTCTTCTGATCATTCATAGCTGCCTTTAGACAGCCAAGAAATTTAATAACTAACATATTTTCAGAAGAAGTTGATCCTTGGTCGATGGTATTTGGGTATTTTGCCCTGGAGGGTCAGGTTCACTTTGACCTCTTCCTCCTTCCTGAACATATTTTCCCTAACTGTTCGTATGTTAGGTCCTTTTCAGGGCAATGTCCATTTATAGTCTCTTATTCACAGTAGTCAAGATTGCTGGTGGCAATTTTTTTTTTTTATCTTATTATTATTTTAAAATACATAAATATGTAAACTATAAATACAGGATTTAAAGTTCATATACATACATATTTTACTTTAATTTATTTTTCTTTATGTTTAATATATATGTTAATTGGGGAGAGGTATTTAGGATTTTCTTCATCATGTATAAGGTACCTATCTAGTTCGCATAACAAATCATTTTTCATCCAATTTTTATTAAAATACCTAATTGTAATATTTAGGAGTCTATCTGATATTGTTGGTATATTCGAGTAATTGTGGATGAATTTAGATGATGTTGCTCTCGGAACTCTGTATGCTGTTGTCAGAAGTGTGTTTTGTATTGTTTGTAGTTTGGTTTTGATTGTTTCATTACATACAGTTACCCATGCTGGAGCTGCATAGTCTATTACTGGTCTAATATAAGTTTTGTATATTTTCAAAATGTTATCTGTAGATGCTCCACTGTGTTTACCAGTTAGACTCCTAACATAGTTTGTTCTTCGCCAAATTTTATTTTTAATTTCGTTGACATGATTGATCCAAGTTAATTTTGAATCATAAGTCAGACCTAAAAATTTTGCTGATTGGGCAATCTGGAGCAGCGTGCCATTCATATATATTTCTAACTGTTGTTTTCTGTGTTTTGGCGATTTCGTAAAGAGTACGAGCTGAGTTTTTGCTGTGTTTATTTTAATTCTATATTTTTCACAGTATTCACTAATTCTATTTAATTGTGGTTGTATGTTTGTAGCTGCTATCGTGGGTGTTGCAGCACTTTTCCAGATTGCCACATCATCTGCGAACTGTGATGAGAATCCATGATTTGGATCCTTCAATGGCATATTGTTAACACACATGATGAAGAGTATAGGGCTAACCACCCCTCCCTGTGGGACACCAGCTAGTGGAGTAAAGTATTCGGAAAAAGTTCCTTCTACGTTTACTCTACATTTTCTGTTTTCCAGAAAGTTAGATAACCAGCGAATAATTCCTCGCGGTAGTTCCATTTCATTCATTCGGAACCTTAGACCATCGTGCCAAACGGTGTCGAATGCTTTCTCGATATCGAGGAAACAAGCGACTGTACATTCTTTTTTGTTGAAACTATCTATAATGGTTTCGGTTAATCTTATTAAATGGTCTGTCGTTTGTCTAAATTTTCTGAATCCATTCTGTTCTTCTGGTAATTTTGATGTTACCTCCAAGAATGTGGAGAGTCTATTACTTATTATTCTTTCGAGAATTTTGCCTACACAGCTGGTCAGACTGATTGGTCGGTAGCTATTTGGTTTATTCGCTGGTTTTCCTTCCTTATGGAACATCAAAATATTTGCTAGCTTCCAAGAAACTGGGATATATCCTGAGGATAGCGATAAGTTAAATAGAGAATTTAGGTGGTCAAACAATTTCGGAGTGCCGTTTTTTAGGAGAATAGCTTGTATTTCGTCTTCTCCTGGCGCTTTGTTTTTGGTGTTTTTTATTGCTTATAGTATTTCATGTAGGGATATTTCCTTTGTTAGTACTGTGCTTTCAAAATTAGTGTTAGAACTTGTATTTGTATCAGTTATGTTTACTGGAAATATTGGTTCATATTGATGTTTATTGTTTGCTATGTGATTAGTGACTTTATTGTAGAAGTTTGTATTCATTTCTGGATCTGTGTGAGTTTTAAATGTATTTTGGAGTTGATCCTTGAAAGCTTCGGCTATTTCTTTATTTGTACGTGCAATGGTGTTATTATGTTCAAGTGGAGGATATTTCTTTGTGTTTGTGTTTTCACTTGTGAATCTTTTAAGATGTGACCAGAATTTTTTAGGGTCAGTTATGTCGTTTAGTTTATTACAGTAATTGTCCCATTTATTTTGTTTTTGTTTTATTTGAGTTCTGATGTGATTTCTAATGTTGTTTATTTGTGTTTTAGTTTCTCTGTTTCTTGTAATCGTGTACTGTCTTCTTAGTTGTCTGCGCTTTTTTATTAGGTTCATTATTTCTGTGGTGGGTTTCCATGTGTTGATTGTTGTTTTGTGGTGTTGTTTTGGTATTGTTACCTTGGCTGCTTTTTGAAGGCAATCCGTGATTGTTTGACAATAGTTGTCCATTTCGACGTGCGTTTTAACTTCTTTAATAATTTCATTAGGTAATAGATTATCTAATTCTTGTTTATAGCATTGCCAATTTGCCTTACTGTAATTAAATTTTTCTTTCCTATATGTTATATTTTTATAGGGGGTGAGATCGAAGACACAAAAAATTGGGAGATGATCACTATCCACATCTTTTCCCACTTGAAATTTTACTAATTTCTGGCTTAAATTATATGTACACATTCACAGATCTAGTATGTCACTAGAGTTAGTGGAATAGGATGTATGTGTTGGGGTAGTATCGTTCAATAGAGCTATATTATTATCATCAATAAATTTTATTAATTTTCTACCATTTGAATTAGAACTTCGGCATCCAAATGAAACATTTTTACTATTTAAATCTCCTATGACTATGGTGTTTAGATTGTGGGAAAAGATGTTATTTAGTAAAGTTGTATCTAATTGTTTATTGGGTGAGCAGTAAATTCCTGCTACGGTTATTTTAGTTTTATTTGATTGGAGGATATCTACAGTAACATGTTCATTGTTACTGTTTAATTATATTTCTTCTACAGATAAATCTACTTTATGAAGCAGCATAATGCCTCTGTTTTCATCATTTTTATTTTTCCTGTCTTTTCTAATTATTGAGTAATAAGGTATTTTAAATCTATTATTATTATATGTTAAAGTTTCACTTATTATTATAATCTGGGGGTTTAATTCTTCTATTAGGTCTTCGATCTCATGTTTCTTGGAAGCTATTGCACCTTGGATGTTGATATACACTACTGTGAACATTGAGCTGTGAGCGTGTAACCTGTTAGTGTAGTTATTATGTATGGTATATGAGGTGTGACGTGTTTTATCGTAATTGTGATCAGTAGTTCTATAAAATTAGTTGTCTGATTTGGTTTGGTGTATTCTGTTATAAACTCTGTTATTACATTTTTAAACACTGTTGAAAACAGGCTTGTTTTATCTGTTGTGTTACTATTGGTTTCTTGTATGGTTGTGTTGTTTTCTTTTGGTTTTTGTGTTAATGTGTTCTTGTTCTGTGTATTAGTCTTCTGTACTTGTTGTTTATGTGGTTCCTTTCCTTTTAACATTTCTGCATATTTAAATTTTGTTGTTTTATTATGTTCTGTTGATGTGATTGTTTCAGGTTGGCTACTTGTTTTTGGTTGATTCTGTTCTGTTGGTGTGTCTGTTTTAGGTAAACTGCTTGTTTTCGGTTGATTCTGTTCTGTTGGTGTTCTGATCTGAAAAATGCGTTGCTTTATTTGTTTATATTTCTCGCATCCTTTATAATTTGCTGTGTGGGTTTGACCACAGTTACAACATTTAGGCGTTTCTTTTTCTTTTTTGCATTGATTAATATGGTGTTCCCCGCCACATCCGCAACACCTCGGTGATGCTAAGCAGGCTGCTGAAACATGTCCATATCTTTGGCAGTTGTAACACTGTGTTACAACAATTGCCGGTGTTTTCAATTGCTCAACTTGGTATTTTTGATACCAGAGCAATATTCCATTGTTAATCAAATTTTGAGTGTTGTAACTGTCGTCTATGTCTATTTTTATGAGATTGGTAGGTGTTTGTGTTTTTTTTTGAAATTATTCGTTCTATTTTGTTGTGTGGTATGTTCTGTTCGTGTAGTGCTTGTTTAATTAGATCCAGGTCAATCGTTTGATGAACCCCTCTTACCACTATTGATTTTGGTTGCGGCTTACTTCCCGGAAGGTGGATTTTAATATTTCCTGGTTTAAAGGTATCTGTTGGCCATTCTTTAAGTAGTCGGTTAAGGTCGACTACATCTTGTCCTTGCACCAGTACTCCGCCTCTAGGCAAACGCTTAATGTTAACTATGTTAACATTTGGTTTGCATCTCTTTACTTCTGTGGCAAGCAGGGGCTGGTTATAATGACCTGGAATGCCTTCTATAATAACTGCATATTGTGGTGGTCTTGTTTTTGTCACAGTATTATTATTTGTTATTTGTTTGTTTTTCTTGATGTTTCTTTTGGAAATAACAGTGATAAAGTCTTGGTCTTCCAATTCTTGATCACTGTTATCATTTTTTTTGTCTTTATTACTGTGTATATCAACATCTTCGGTGTTGCTATTTTTAAACATTACTTTATTGGGACTTAACCCTACTTTAGTTACAGGAGTAGCTACCTCTACCTCAGTATTAGTAGCCATCACTGCTTCTTCTTCACATTCAGAGTTTTCCGAAGAATTAACTTCTTTGATTAATTTTCGCTTTGCTTTACTTTTTTTTTTAATAACAGTTTTTGTTTTTTTAACAGTATTTAATTCTCTCTTTGCCAAGCTACAGAGAGTTAGCAATGGGGAATTATTGATAACATTACCACCAGTAGTACTTGACTTACCTGCAATAGTCTTTTCATGAGCCGTAACGGCTTTTCCCGCCATTTCCTTAGTCGGTCTTATAAGACCCGTAGTTGTTAATTTTTTTGCGGTTTCCCGCTCTTCTGTTCTCGATTTCAGCAGTCCTCTCTGTTTTCTTTAAGTTATATGCTGCCTTGATGAGATACGTAGTAGGTTCAAATGCTTCTTCTTAAATTTTCAAATCAAATTCTCTTAGGCCTAATTCACACATACGCTTTTGAAGTACTTTCTACTTTTTGTTACAGAGCAAAATCACAGTGAGTGACGTGCTGTGCCTAACACCAGGAATCTAATCCGTAATTATAGCATTGTAAGTCTTCAAATTTACCATTGTTCCACCGGGTAACAATTCCGGGCGATAATCTGACTTGATATATCTCCGGGTGTTGGGGGAGAGGGAAGAAACAGGACACACAGTGGTTTATTTTTAGTGAATGTCGTGGGTATTCTTTACCCCACAGTAAAAAGATGGAGAAAGTACTCACCTTATCTGTTTCTCTTTTGTTACCCGCAAGTACAGCGGTATGTTTACGGATTTACAATGCTAAAATGAGGGGTTCGATTCCCCTCGGTGGGCTCAGCAGATAGCCCGATGTGGCTTTGCTGTAAGAAAAACACACAGACACACACACAGTAATCGCTTAGAACCGGCATGGCCAAGTGGTTAAGACAGTCCACTCGTAATCCCGAGGGTCGCGGGTC
>MU034026.1:61935-156243 GCA_011833715.1 Carcinoscorpius rotundicauda | reverse complement strand
GGATTCGATACCCTGGTGGGCAGAGCACAGATAACCCATTGTGTAGCTATGTGCTTGATTCAAAACAACAACAACAACAATTGACGTAACACTGATGTACAAATAAGAGTCAAATTAAATCTTCTATGTTAATTATTAGCACTTTTCTTTGCAGTGTCATTATTTGGAGGTGCAAGTGTTGTAGATGCAAAAAAGTAAATTCAGAGAACAGAGATCACCGTACGAATAAAGACGGGAGAAAAAATATTAAATATTCACTTGCACCACAGAAAGAACACCAGTCTGTAAATATAGACGAGAATAGAAAATGTAAAAGTGTGAAAGAGAAGAAAGCCAAGAAAGTTCAGAATTTTCATCTTCCTGAAGTAAGTATTGTGATAACGGGAAATGTCATCACATTTCACACTTTCACACCGAGTGTCTGAGACTTACAATGCTAGAAACGAGTTATCGATAGCCGTAGTGGGTAGATCACAAATAGACGAACATAACAAGAATATAATATACCTTTAGTCACATATATTTACTTACTTTATAAACATTTTATGCTGGTGTTCTGCGTAAAGTTTAAACACCGTTATAAATATAATGTATTAAGGCTATAAACCTTACACTCTAATCTTCCACCTTATAAGAAACGTTTCAATTTAATGGTATCGATTTTTAGAAGGAAATTGCAGTTGATTTAAATGGATACTTGATAACTAGCTTCGAGAGACGTTGTGTGTAGATATATACATATAATACAGGTTTCTTGTTTATCACTGCAGCCATCTCAAAACATTTTCGAAATTTTTGTTCTCTATTGACTCTGTTTATGAGTCATGTGTTTTCACTTTTGGTTTTAGTTTTAAGTGTAAAAAGGTGTTTGGTTTTAGTTTTAAGTGTATAAAGGTGTTTAGTTTTAGTTTTACTGTTAAAAATTGTTTGGTGAGCAGACAAAGATGGTCCGTTTTAAAGTTTTCTGATAAAAACCAACAAAAACAGCGTAGAATGAAATTCTCGATAATTGCAGCATCTAAATTAAAATATACATCACGTAATTTATCATTCTGAAAAGTATAGTTGTTAGTACCAAAGTTTTTTATTTCAATTTCTTTTTCAGTTTGATTATTTTTGAAATTCTGAAATTTCTAATAACGCTTGTTAGTAATTGTTTACATTTTGTTCTGTTTAGTACTGGAGACATATCATACTTTCTACAGAGTTTTCGCCGAAATAAAGTTGTAACAATTTCGATATGCATAAGATAAACATTACCTTCCCTTTTCACTTATTAGAAATCAATTTAGAGAGTCAATCAGTTTGCTCAAAATTTGGATATTTCAATAAAAGTGTTGGAAAACATTTTTGATTGATATCCACTAAATTTATATCGCCCAGTTATCGGTAGTTTTATTGTATTAATTTCCAGCAGGTAATTTCTATATTATGATAACTAACATCAACTTACCCTGATTCTTGTTATTTTTAGAAAGAAAGAAAGGAATCTTCTCATTGTAGACGTAAGAAAAAATTTACAAAGTATAAATCAAAGAGGCCTCTCTACTATAAAGAACTGAGAGATTTGTTTAATGAACAAAAGTCATCAGAGTCAGAGGGTACTGATGACTAAAGCAGAGAGGCAAATTGAGGAAGGTAAGCTCCTGAAACACAAGATCTACAAGAATTTTTTACTAGTGTTTAACCGAATTAGAAAGCCAGATACAAGACAACGACAGAAGAACTTCTATGATCGGACGGTTTTCTTCACTGACAAGAGACAGTGGAATTCGATATATGTTTTTTGTCCCGAATTTTCACAAACTTGACATCGATAAAAAAATTAAAATAAAATATATGTAAATAGAAAATAAAAAGTTATAGAGTATTTAAAAATTGCTTGTTATATCGCTTTAAAAATCCATATTTGTTTCAAAGAATATGATAATTTATTGCAGAAGCTTTATAAATTATAACTTTACTATGGACACACAAGTTGGGGAAAGAATGATTTCAGATTAGTAATTAATATTGTTTGGATATATAAAACTGTTTACTTTAAAATTTATTATTTAATTTATTTGGTGAGTTAATATTTAATGATTTAACAAAATAATATCAAGAGTGTTGAAAGTGATGATTTAAGTTTGGTTGTATGACTTGACAAACAAACAAACAAACTTACCACGATGACAGCCCTCGAGTAGCTTTTTGCTAGCCGTCCCGAATTTAGCAATGTAAGACTAGAGGGAAGACAGCTGGTCATCACCACCTACCGCCAACTCTTGGGCTACTCTTTTACCAACGAATAGTGGGATTAACCGTAATGTCATAATGCCCTCACGACTGAAAGAGCGAGCATGTTTCGTGTAATGGGGATTCGAACCTGCGACCCTCAGAATACGAGTCGAATGCCTCAACACATCTGGCCATGCCGGGCCTTTAATTACCAATATTTGCGCTTTTCATACAGCAAAGCTACAAAGGGATATCCGCTGTGCCTACCGATGGGAAATCTAACCCTTAACTTTAGCATTGTAAATCCTTATTTATTATTAATTATGAAAACACATTGAATTGAAACCTCCTGTGACTTACGATACAATAGATAAAGAGCAAAATAAGCCACAAACTATATTTGTCAGATTTTGTTTACACCTTACAGGATTTCCAATGTATCAGCTTTCACGGAGAAAAGTGGTTAATAATTTGTTATGAGCCTAAAGTGTCATATCAGGTAAAAAATTCCCTTAGTGGCCCAGCAAAATGTCTGCGTGCTTCCAATGCTAGAAACCGGGTTTCGATATTCGTGATGGGCAGAGCATAGATAGCCCATGATGTAGTGTTATGCTGAATTCCAAAAAAATATTATTTATTATGTCAACAATACTTGAACTACGAATCATCCTGTACTTTATTTTTAGCATGCGTAAAACCAAGTGAGAATTACCAATGTCCTCAAGGACTGACACTGAGAGGAAACCTATGTTGTAAGTTGTGCTTTCCTTTAAAGCGTTTATATGTGTGATCAGTATTTGTGAATTCTAATTTTTAAATAAATTGAAAAATGAAAAACTGTTTTGAACAAACTAAGCAGTAAATTAGTTATTATATACTTCATTCATTATTTTATTTTTAATTGCCGAAGTTAACATTGTTTACATTTCAAGTTTGTTTCTTAGATCCAAGTAAACCAGGAACCGTGGAAGAAACGTACATTTCTTCACCAAGGAAAAGTAAGTTATGCAGCATATAAGATTACGTAAAACGTACCTTTAACGTGAGACAATATGTGTGGAAAGGTTGGTGACAAAATATTACTGTGACGATGTTTGTGTTGACGCGTGTTGTTCTTTCTTCCCATTAAATTTCTTCAGTCCCTTATTTATGAAGGTAAAAAATGTAGTAATGTGTGAAGCCCCGATCTCTTATAATATTTCAGTACATTGTGGACATTATTTTCTGTTCTAAATAATAAATCTCTTACCATTTCACCACTCATTGCAACTCAGGTAAAACATGATTCACCATCTATCATTGCACTAATTCACTGTTCACAGTTTGAGCTGTTCTCTTGTCTGAAGTAAGTTTTTGGACCAGTATCTGCATGCCATAAGTATTTTCCTCCTCCTAGTATTGTTCTATTATTTAAACTTTGACTATTTTATTAAAACTGGTTGACTGGAGCAGACTTTTAGATTTGTTTACAACAAAAAGACCGTCCGTACACTTTACCTCTGAATTGTTACCGATAGTTTTCCAATATATTCTTTTTCGTTTGTAGTTCATTTCGACACTAATTACAGATTTATTTGAATAATGAAACATATAAACAGTATTCAGGTTACAAATTGCTGGTAAGTCAGTGTCGACAATCATACATCCTTGGAAGTCTGAGAACTCCTCAGTTTTGTCTTGTTACGAATATATATATGTGATGTAATGGTTGTCAGTCACGTGACGCATCAAATGATCATCCTAATTTGATACGAAAACACAGTCAGTGTATTTGGTTGTTATAAGATATGACAAGTAAATATCTTTACTTGCATTATCAAGGAAGAAAGTAAATCTAAAGTGATACTTTACACTTCTTTACCCGTACTGTTTTATCCGTATGTATTAAATTTATACGGGTTTGAATAAAGAGTGGAACTTCTTCGATTCCAGTAACTCAGAACGCTGTGGTTATCTTGTTATTTTCACTGTAGGTATACCAAATGAAACGTATCCTTCTCCAATACTATCATGTAACAAAAACAAATTGCACTTGACTAACTTTCTTTTTAACTTGTATTTTTCCATTTCAGCCCCATCCATGCTAGAATATCCAATTCCACTGATAACTGGTGCAGTAGGAATACCACTTTTGTTAATTACTTTGAGGTAAGAACAAAACAGTATTTTTTATGTTTTGTTGAATAGATCTTAACATAATTTCTACGTTATTAATAGTTGAACCATGTGTGTATATACCAAATAATGAATTAAAAAAGCTGAGAAATAAAAAATATATCAGTTACTTTCTTTTAATTAGAATGATAAATAATCAAAAGGTTACAAACGCTTGCATTAAAAAGAAATATATAAGTGGAAATTAGCATCACTAGTTTACAATAAAGCCTATTTTAAGTGTGGAGATGCACTTAAAGTTTAAATTGTGGATCACTTTTTACAATATTACAAGTTCTTCTGATGAAAAACATTCCTTATAAGTAGGTTATTGTTCAACCTGTTTTTTATATGTAAATACAATAAGGTAATGTGCGCGTCAGTAGAAATATTTGAAATTGAAACGTGTAAAATGTGGGTAACCTGAACTATGACAATTTCGAGTACTTGAGATAAATATAAAAGTCCTTTTTATTTGAAAAAGTTCTTTAACGAATTTATGATTTCCAGTTTATTTCAATATGGTCTTAAAATTGAAATTTATCAGCGACTATAATAATTATTTAATTATCCCTCTTAAGCTGTAACATTTTATACCTGTTTACATTTGTTAACTTTATTTTAAAGAGATGTAACAGGGGTCAACTTGCCATGTCCATCGTGGGGAACTGAACACGTATATTTTAGTGTTATATGTTCATATACTTACTGATGTGCCACTGGGAGAGAACGCCTCTGTGGCTGTCGTTGTTAAATATTATTATTTCTAGATTATAATTACTATCCATTTTTAATTGACGTAATGCCCCCCAGTGGTTCAGCGGTATGTCTGCGGACTTACACGCTAAAATGCGGGTTTCGATACCCATGGTGGGCAGAGCACAGATAGTCCCTTGTGTTGCTTTGTGCTTGATTCAAAACAACAACAACAATTGACGTAACACTGATGTACAAATAAGAGTCAAATTAAATCTTCTATGTTACTTATTAGCACTTTTCTTTTGTAGTGTCATTATTTGGAAGTGCAAGTGTTGTAGATGTAAAAAAGTAAATTCAGAGAACAGAGAGCACTATACGAATAAAGATGGGAGAAAAAATATTAAATATTCACTTGCACCACAAAAAGAACATCAGTCTGTAAATATAGACGAGAATAGAAAATGTAAAAGTGTGAAAGAAAAGAAAGCCAAGAAAGTTCAGAATTTTCACCTTCCTGTAGTAAGTATTGTGATAACGGGAAATGTCATCATATTTCACACTTTCACACCGAGTGTCTGAGACTTACAATGCCAGAAACGGGTTATCGATAGCCGTAGTGGGTAGATCACAAATAGACGAACATAAAAAGAATGTAATACGCGTTCAGTCACAGATATTTACTTACTTTATAAACATTTTTATGCTGGTGTTGTGCGTAAAGTTTAAACACCGTTATAAATATAATGTATTAAGGCTATAAACTTTACACTCTAATCTTCCACCTTATAAGAAACGTTTCAATTTAATGGTATCGATTTTTAGAAGGAAATTGCGGTTGGTTTAATTGGGTACTTGATAACTAGCTTCGAGAGACGTTGTGTGTAGATATATACATATAATACAGGTTTCTTGTTTATCACTGCAGCCATCTCAAAACATTTTCGAAATTTTTGTTCTCTATTGACTCTGTTTATGAGTCATGTGTTTTCACTTTTGGTTTTAGTTTTAAGTGTATAAAGGTGTTTGGTTTTAGTTTTACTGTTAAAAATTGTTTGGTGAGCAGACACAGATGGTCCGTTTTGAGGTTTTCTGATAAAAACCAACAAAAACAGCGTAGAATGAAATTCCCGATAATTGCAGCATCTAAATTAAAATATACATCACGTAATTTATCATTCTCAAAAGTATAGTTGTTAGTACCAATGTTTTTTATTTCAATTTCTTTTTCAGTTTGATTATTTTTGAAATTCTGAAATTTCTAATAACGCTTGTTAGTAATTGTTTACATTTTGTTCTGTTTAGTACTGGAGACATATCATACTTTCTACAAAGTTTTCGCCGAAATAAAGTTGTAAATATTTCGATATGCATAAGATAAACATTACCTTCCCTTTTCACTTATTAGAAATCAATTTAGAGAGTCAATCAGTTTGCTCAAAATTTGGATATTTCAATAAAAGTGTTGGAAAACATTTTTGATTGATATCCACTAAATTTATATCGCCCAGTTATCGGTAGTTTCATTGTATTAATTTCCAGCAGGTAATTTCTATATTATGATAACTAACATCAACTTACCCTGATTCTTGTTATTTTTAGAAAGAAACAAAGGAACCTTCACATTGTAGACGTAAGAAAAAATTTACGAAATATAAATCAATGAGACCTCTCTACTATAAAGAACTGAGAGATTTGTTTAATGAAAAAAAATCATCAGAGTCAGAGGGTACTGAGGACTAGAGCAGAGAGGCAAATTGAGGAAGGTAAGCTCCTGAAACACAAGATCCACAAGAATTGTTTACTGGTGTTTAACCGAATTAGAAAGCAAGATACAAGACAACAACAGAAGAACTTCTGAGATCGGACGATTTTCTTCACTGACAAGATTCATTGGAATTCGATATATGTTCTTTTGTCCCGAATTTTCACAAACTTGACATCGATAAAAAAATTAAAATAAAATATATGTAAATAGAAAATAAAAAGTTATAGAGTATTTAAAAATTGCCTTTAAAAATCCATATTTGTTTCAAAGAATATGATAATTTATTGCAGAAGCTTTATAAATTATAACTTTACTGCGGACACACAAGTTGGGGAAAGAATGATTTCAAATTAGTAATTAATATTGTTCGGATATATAAAACTGTTTACTTTAAAATTTATTATTTAATTTATTTGGTGAGTTAATATTTAATGATTTAACAAAATAATATCAAGAGTGTTGAAAGTGATGATTTAAGTTTGGTTGTATGACTTGACAAACAAACAAACAAACTTACCACGATGACAGCCCTCGAGTAGCATTTTGCTAGCCGTCCCGAATTTAGCAATGTAAGACTAGAGGGAAGACAGCTGGTCATCACCACCCACCGCCAACTCTTGGGCAAATTTTTTTCCAACGAATAGTGGGATTGACCGTCACATTATATATCGCCCCCACGACTAAAAGGGCGAGCATGTTTGGCGCGACAGGGATGCGAACCCGCGACCCTCAGATTACGAGTCGCACGCCTCAACACGCTTGGCCATGCCGGATCCAACGTGGTGAGAGTCATACATTGTGTGAGTCAATTATAGACGCCAAGTTACTGTATTTTTGATGTTTCCTCAAGTTTGTATTGTTACACTCAAACGTCACTGCGTGGTTTACAGAAAGTTTGAGGCCTCAATGAACAATTTATAAATATATGGGCTACCAACCAACTGTGAGCTAGATTGAGATAAATTGTTCTTATCTCAGAAAATTAGTCAATGAGAGAAAACATGAAGTTAGCTGGTGTGAGAATAATTAACCATATCGAGCGATATCATAAAGTAAGTTTCAAAGTTTAATAAATATAATAATTTGTGTTGTAAAACGAGGATCTATATTAATTGAACCATTCTCTGTGGATTTTAATGAGAAGTAGACAATTTTTTAAAATTATGATACAACTGTTGTAACCCATGGGGTACTTACTTTTCAAGGTTATGATACAACTGTTGGAACCCATGGGGTACTTACTGAGTGAATAATTACGAACTGCTTGCCTTTTTTCTTGGTTGAATTTTCGTTGTTGTTGAAAGCCTTTAGAGTTTATGTTAACGTTCGGTGCAGCCGTCACGCGTAAATTCCTGTTTTGATATCTGATAACTTGAACGGCTAATGAGCGCACGATGCCATCTGGCGATAAAATAGGTCGGAGATCTGTTATCTGGAGTCATTTTGACTTGACAGATGGTGAGAAAAAACTGTTGTTTAAAGCTGCTTTGTCCTATAGTGGTGGCACATCCGCAATGTGGAACCACATGAAACATGGGCACAAACGTTCAGATTTGAGTGAAAAAAATTAGCCTGTGGCTAAAATACGACAAACGACTTTAAAAGGCTGGCATACATTTTTGGCAAGGAGAAGGTGGAAAATATCACAAGGGCTTTAGCCCTCTTGTGCGTAATAGATATCAGACCAACGAGCATCGACGAAGGTGAAGGTTTTAGGAATTTTTGTTCAAAAATGAACAGCCAGTACCACGTGCATTGTCGAAAGACAATAAATAGCTACTTAGCCTCAGCATATCAAGAGTACAAAGCAGAAGTTGTGGAAGATATGTCATGGAAAACAGTTGTTATAACAACTGACCTGTGGTCCAACTTGAAGACGAAGCCGTTCATTACGCTTACTTGTCATCTGTTGACTGCGGAGTGCGAACTTAAGACCAATGTTCTTGCAACTCGAGCAATAGATGACTCCCATACAGGGGTGAACATAGCACAACATGTCACATATATTGCTGCGGGGTTTCGGCTTGATGCTATCTCTACCCGAGTTACGGACAATGCGTCCAACATGAAAGTCGCTGCAAAGGAGGCCAAATTAGAACATATGTTTTGTTTCTCACATAGCTGGCTATCACTGATGCTCTTAAGGAACCTAACATAGCCAAAGTTCTTGTTGCAGCCAGACGTTGTGTGAGCCACTTCGACCGGTCCACTCTAGCCACCCAAGCCTTGCATGACCACCACAAAACAAATCGGTGTTGAGCCTCGTATGCTCATACAAGCAGTTGTCACAAGGTGGAATTCCACATATCAGGTGTTAACGCGACTTCTTCTTTCTCCGTGCGTCTGTTATGGCAGTGCTCTACGATGAAAGCATAACAAAAACTAAAGATCGTGCCAGCTTGGTGTTTGACGATGCCATGTGGAGTGTGATGGAAGGGGCAGTGGAGGTCCTCAAGCCTCTGGCGCAGGCAATCGAGCTACTGACAAAGGAGAAAATTCGAGCAGCATTTACACAGTACTCAAGCATATACTGACCAGGTTACATGAAGGTCAGAGCTCTCAGGGACTTCAAAAAATGGATGCAGATGTGTTGATAACGCTGAAAGCAAGAATCGTGCAGGGAACGATGACTCGATTTCAGGTAGACAACTCTGGGGTTCCGACCACTGAACGAGGATTGTGGTCCCTCGCTGCAATATTGGACCCTTGCTACAAACGGCTGAGTTTATTTCCCTATGCTCTGAGAGAGAGGGTAGAGGAGTATCTGAAGGAACAACCACTCCGTGATAGCATGTCAGAGCAAGACGCCACCCACGAACAGGAAAGCCCAAACATTTCGCTCACACAAGAACCATTGGAGCCACAAATGACAGAGAGCCTGTTTGACTGTATCCAAGGTGATATAGCCCAATCACCATCCAATCGCCCCTATGCATCCATTGAGTTAGAATTGGAAGTATATCTGTCTGAGCCGATCTACACCTCTGATACACTAGGCTGGTGGAGGTTTCAAGAGAAAAAATTCCCTAGGTTAGCTGCATAAGAAGATTTTGTGTATCCCGGCGACTGACGTTTCATCCGAGAGGGTATTCTCTGCTGCAGGACAAACAATGTCAAAACTAAGATGCAGTCTGGACCCAGAAAATCTGAATAAAATAACTTTTCAGCACTAGAACTTCACTTTCCCAGAAAGACCAGTTTGGCCTCTGGCTATCGCCCTTGATGGATCTTCTACTGTGGAAACTGACAATCTGAAAACAGCCCGGAGCTCTCAGGACAATAATTATATATAATTCAAGTTCCAGTGATGAGCAGAATTACTTTTTTTTTGTTCTAAATGTTCATGGCAATTGATGAGTTTATGTCAGCCGACTGTTGCTGTTTTATTGTTTTCAGGAACGTTTTCAATTAATATTCATAGGACTTGTTTGAGTTTGCTTGGTTTGCAATAACCAGTCATGTTAAGGATTCAGAATATTAACTTTTGGTGTAAAAGCAAAGGCTGGCTTGACCAAGCGTGTTAAGGCGTGCGACTCGTAACCTGAGGGTTGCGCCAAACATGTTCGCCCTTTCAGCCTGTGACAGTCAATCCCGCTATTCTTTGGTAAAAGAGTAGCCCAAGAGTGGGTGGTGGATGGTGATGGCTATCTGCCTTCTCTCTAGTCTTACACTGCAAAATTACGGACGTCTAGCGCAGATAGCCCTCGAATAGCTTTGCGTAAAATTTATAAACAAACAAAGCTTCTACGTCCTTCGATACACGTTTTGTTGAAACAAAGAAGTTGAAGGAAATGAGAAAAAAAGGTTAAAACACACAAAATCCCATGCATGGTATTGTACCCAGATGTACTCGTATGTAATTAGGGGGAGTTACTTAACATTAAGAAAATCATTTGTTTTAAAATATATGACAGGCCAGACAATGAGATTAATAAACCTCACTCGTGTATCACCTGTTGTGGTGGACACAGAACACTAGATTTCCTAGCCCTTGTTATGACGTTTGTCCATAGTTATTCTTTATTCGACAGTCTCTCTCGCATCTTCTAAGCCTGATATATATATATATATACACCTACCTCACAGTGGAACTTCGTGATGTGTTTACTGGCGCCGCCTACCTGCAGCTGAGGAAATTCGTTCCAAATTTGACTTCTCAACAACACGAGTGTTTAAAATAGTTTCTATTTACTGGTGTTTATAGATATTTTTCAAGCACAAAGGGACTCTTGGCATTTTGTCCATTGTGAGGATTCACTCCTAACTACAACTAGGCTCCAAGACCTTTATTCTGAGACGAATATCAACAATACAATAAAAATACTTTGTCGTAGAGGTCGCACCAACTAAAACGAGAAATCTATAACCCAGAAATTAATGTTAACACGTTAATATATTATAGTGGTATTATTATTGTTACTATTGTAGTTATTTCTTGGTAATCGCAGAGCTATACAATAGGCTACCTATTCTGTGTTCATCGAAAGGACTTCGAATTTTAGACTTATAAACCTCATATCCAGCGAGAAATATAATACATGCATTCAACTAATATTTAAACAACAGATAAAAACTAAACTCTCTTTCAAGACTTTCTCTTTGTGAAAGTATTGCAAAAAAATATTCTTTACAAGATACCCTGGTGGGACAGTGGTGAAATTACAGACTTACAACATAAAATCCGAGGTTAAATTATCTGCAGTAAATACAGTAGAAAGTTCATCAGAACTTTCCTTAATTAGCTAATCAAATGTCACCCCTGATGGGATGGCTGTATGGCTATGCACTTAAAATTTGGGATTAGAGATCTCCCTCAATAGACAGAACGTACACTGTATATTTTTTTAAGCAAAGGTCTGGAGGCTAACCCTTATATCTGAGGTTTAAAATATTATTTTATTCGATCTTTATGCTGGATAGAGTACAGATACTGCACTGCAACACTTTGCACGTAACAACAAACAAACAAACACTTCCAGCTATGAAACAAGACCAGATGTCGTTATCACTCGATAGCCTCTTAATGATTCAGTAATTGTGTTTTGAGATTTGGGTCAAAACCGAGGTCGAAAATATTCTCTAGTGAGCCTGCCATCTAGTGAGTAAAATAAGAGGTAAGGACTACTTCACTCTTGCAAAATAGGAAATAAAAACATATGGAATGGTAGTTGTTCGTAAAGTTTCTATGAGGTACATGTAAAACGAAATAAATGCTATGACAAAAATTACACAAACGAGTAAAGTGAGACTAACTGGACAGATTTTAAAAAGACTTCAAATTTCTACTTTGGTTGACATTGCGATCCGTCTGGACTAAATGAAGCTATGGCCGAGCGCGTTAAGGCGTGCACTCGTAATCCGAGGGTCGCGCTCAACATGCTCGCCCTCCCAGCCGTCGGGGTGTATAATGTGACGGTCAATCCCACTATTCGTTGGCAAAAGATTAGCCCAAGAGTTGGCGGTGGGTGGTGATGACTAGCTGCCTTCCCTCTAGTCTTACACTGCAAAATTAGGGACGGCTAGCACGGATAGCCCTCGAGTAACTTTGTGCGAAATTCCAAAACAACAACAAACTATTTAAATTTACTAATGAACGTAATGATTTAAATCGTTTTAAACACTATCCATCTACACTATCACTTTACTTTTTAACGTACTTTTTACTGTACCTAATATGTTGTTTTTGGATACATTTATAGCAATTCTACGAATAACCAACGATTTATATTTTTTGTTAAAAACGTGATTTTACCCTTTGTATTAAAATTAGATTTTGTTTAGTTTTATCTGAATTCTTTTTATTGAATTTAATTGTATTTGACTGAAATAAACTGTAAGTCTGTCTTTATTTTGGTGGCTCTGTTTCTGATTTATTTTAGAACCCTACTTCACTCTCTAAAGACTCTGCTGTTTTGTTTTCTTTTTAATTTCGCGTAAAGCTACACAAAAACTATCTGCGCTAGCTGTCCGTAATTTAGTATTGTAAGACTAAAGGAAAGGCAGCTAATAAAATCACCACTGATGACCAAATTTTGTGCTACTATTTTACCAACGAACAGTAACACTATCAGTCACATTAAAATGACTCCATGGCTGAAAAGGCGAGCATGTTTGTGCGACGGGGATCCGAACCCCTCGACCCTCAGATTACGAGGAAAGGATAAAGAATATTTTTGTAAAAGAAACACGTTAGGAATATCAGAATAAAACTAAATCTCTAAAACTAAGAATGAAACTAAATATATGTTTTTTCCATATTTCATAATAGTTTAATTTTATGTCGCTAGGGAAAGCACAAAATTTTCGTACGTAAGGTCTTGGAACATTTCATTGCAGGAACATATGTCACAAAATAAATTTTCTATCAATAAATAAATGTTCAAATTAATGTTGCAACTACGAGGAAGTTGAAGAATTCAATCAACTGAATGATGTGTGTTTGTGTTACCGATGTCTAATTTTAATAACTCCAGTTTCTTAATAATCGAAGCAATGCGTTCTATTCTGGTCGTCTTTTTCTCAACTCTTCAGTAGAACAAAACCTGGAATTGTGTGTTTGATAATCGGGTGTGTGGGACTGAGGCCTGACGAGGGTGAATAAGGAGTATTCAAGTCCTGGGGCCCGAGGAAATATGGGATAAAGAACAATGCATTCGTATTTTAATTATGTAATTAACGCAATATTGCGGTCTTGTTATTGAGTTTTAAAAAGAACACATACTCTTCAGAAGTTCTTGCTGCTTTTTGTTACAGAGCAAAATCACAGTGAGTGACGTGCTGTGCCTAACACCAGGAATCTAATCCGTAATTATAGCATTGTCTTCAAATTTACCATTGTTCCACCGGGTAACAAATTCGGGCGATAATCTGAATTGACATTTCTCCTAGTGTTGGGGGAGAGGGAAGAAACAGGACAAATAGTGGTTTATTTTTAGTGAATGTCGTGGGTATTCTTTACCTCACAGTAAAAAAGATGGAGAAAGTACTCACCTCATCTGTTTCTCTTTTGTCCCCCGCTCGTTCAGCGGTATATTTACGGATTTACAATGCTAATATCAGGGGTTCGATTACCATCAGTGGGATCAGCAGATAGCCCGATGTGGCTTTGCTACACACACACAGTAATCGCTTAGGCCCGACCTGGCCAAGTGGTTAAGGCACCTCACTTGTAATCCCCGTCACACCAAACATGTTCGCCCTTTCAGCTATGGGGGTGTTATAAAGTGAAGATGAACCCCACTATTCCTTGGTAAAAAGTAGCCCATGAGTTGGCGGTCAGCGGTGTGACTAGCTGCCTTCCCTCTAGTCTTACACTGTTAAATTAGGGACGGCTAGCACAGGTAATCCTCATGTAGCTTTGCGCTAAATTAAAAAAACAAATCACTGTTTTAGTAATTAAAATCCAGGGATGAATATTTTTTTATGCATCCAGGATTATTTTACCATCTTACAATTATATTAAAAACTTTAATGTTTCATACTCTAAATATATCAAAATCCATACTTAAATTTATCATTAAAAATTATTGTATACGAGACATATCGAAACCACTACTGAATAGTATTTCATGTGTGTAAGTAGTTTTACTGTTCAAATTATCAAGAAAACTTTAGATATGGGATTGAAAATGAACTTTCAGCTCTATTTATAACAAGATATTATGAAACTGTATTTATTTCTATCTTTTAACACGTTTAATTATTTGCGTATCGACCCATCTCTTTGTACAGTTCATCTGTGTCTTTCACACATTGCAGGCTAGTTCTCGAAAGAACAAAGTCAACAATAGACAGGAGGTAATACTGTTCTCACATTCCTCGCATCTCTGTTTATTGTTCAAATAACAAGGCCAGTGGTATTTTACTTACTGACTGATAAAAGAAATATACAAGCAATTCACAACACAAGTATAATAATGTTTTAGATTTTAAAACTACCAATTAGAACACTATGTTTCTCTTCCCATTTATTCAAATGACATACGAACAATGTGAAATATTATATCGTGGTCAATGTTGCTTACTTACACCATATAGTTAAACATGAAACAATGAAAGAAAACTGTGCTTTTTAAAACAAGTGTTGGTCACAATGAAGAACATCGTAAAATGTCTTCAGTATTACATCTTTAACCAATTATAAATACTATACTTCAACCAGTAAGATATTACATAATTAGTTTATGTAATGTAGATTGTGCTTAATAGCATTTTTTATATATTATAGTAAATAATTCAAAAAGACAAAGAAACATAAAATGGTATTTAATATACATTAATTTTATACTTTTATCATGCAATTCAAGTTATTTGTAGAAATCAAATAAATAACAAATATCCACGCAATAATTTGACAACTCATGTTCCAATAATTAATAATCTTATTTACTGAATGTAATTCACATTTCACTAGATGTCAGGGCAGTTTAGATGTATGATATAACCCATATAGTGTTTTCAATAGATAAATAAGTTATGTATAACTTGACTTTAAGAACAAGAAGTAAATAATAAAACAATTTAAATGATTTTTATCAAAAAACCTGAAACTTTAGACAATTAAAAAAGTTTGTGAAACAGGAATTATCCTATAAATTTACTTAACACCACTGGGTTCTTTAACCTCACAAACGTCATGAACATCTCATTAGCAACCGGGTACTATCCCGACACGTGGAAAAAAGCCATCATAACAACGATCCCCAAGAAACAAACCAATAGAAATCCAGATAATTTCCGCCCCATCAGTCTGCTAAGTTGCCTTGGCAAACTGATGGAGAGAATTATCTCCAACCGTCTCCTACATTTTTGTGAATCAAACAACATCCTTCCAGAATTTCAAAATGCCTCCAGAAAAAATAGACAAACAACAGATCACCTCACGCGACTCACCGAATCAATCTACAAAGCTTACATCAACAATCAAGTAACCATTGGGGTATTCCTAGATGTCAAAAAAGCATTCGACAGCGTATGGCACAACGCCATCATATATAAACTAAATCACCTACAAATAAATCCCACGATAGTCAAATGGATCTCAAATTTCTTAACAAATAGAACAGCACAAGTTAAAGTCAACAAAACTATATCCAAATTATTTAATATAACGGATCAGTCCTTTCTCCACTTCTATACATAATTTTCGTCAGTGACATACCTTTTCCAAATCTAACATACACACACAATTCACAATACGCAGACGACATCGCAATCTGGAGCACCTCCAGAAACCCAGTAATGGCCATGTCCCGCGTACAAGAATCATTAAACAACGTCACAACATGGAGCAACAAGTGGAGAGTCGTGTTAAACCCAACAAAAACACAAGCAATCACCTTCTATAGGAAACTAAAAAAGCAAAGAAAAAATCTAGAAAAAATAAAACTATCACTTGGAAACACGACCATTAACATGAGTAAAAACATCACATTCCTTGGCGTCACTTTTGACACAAAACTAACATGGAAAAAACATATAAACAATATACACTCATCCATCAGAAAAAGGACTTCATATCTAAAGACCATAACCGGCAAACAATCGAAATGCGCACCGAACACCATCATACAAATATACAAGGCTTACATCCGTCCGCTAATAGAGTACGGATATCAAGTAACATACAACATGTCAAATAACACTTTCCAGAAAATCCAAGTACAGCAAAACAGAATATTAAAATCCGCATTTGGCCTACCGTCATTTACGCCAACAAACTATCTACACCAAATTAGTAATTTACCAACGATAAGAGATAGAATAACAGAACTCTCTCTCAAATATTATCTAAAAGCAGAAAAAAGAAACAAACTAACGGCATCACTACACAAATTATCAAGTGCACCAACAAAATACATTTCACCGTACAACATATTTCAAGAATCACATTCTACTTAACAAAGAATCTAAACAAATACAATCCACGTCACTAACACGAATTCCTCTTTTTTCTCTCTCTCTCTTTCTTTTCTTTTCAGATACAGGGCACACGACAGGCAAAACTTTCGGCGCCTGTCCTGTGAAAGTGGGTTTTCTGGGGCACTCCCGTTTCCCCCACATCAAAATCTTCAGCCATTGGATTTATAGATCCCAGCCCAAGCATCTCTTTTGCCAGACCCTGAATCGTGTCTATTAAATTGTTTTATTTTGATCTGAATTTGAACAATATTCATGTTCACATCTGCTCAACCTCTTCCTTTCGGGACAGGTCCCGGGCTTCTTTTCCGCTGCTGCCTTTGCCTCCATCCAAGACAACATTTAGAAGAGACATTTTCGACCCAAATAGTCAAAAATAATAATTATTATTATTATATATAAAACAAAAAAAACACCACTTAATCTTAATAACAATTCACGAAAGGGGACGAAGAGGAACCACAATGTTCCTGAACACCCCGGTTGGGGAGAGAACTCTTCTGATTTCTCTCTCTCCAAACTGAACCCCTGCCACGTAAGTTTAGTTTACTCGAAAGCTTGACTGCGGATCCTTCGATTCGTCGTCCCTAGAGAAGTTCGATCACCTGCGGGCTCAAAGAACCTCGAAAACAGTTGAAGATCGAATTAGAGTGAGCGATTAATTTAATATCTCGCGCTCTCTGCCACACAACGGGGAAACCTATTTTTTAGGTCTTTTTCGTGCGTGCGTTGACCAAAAGTAGCTTCCTACGGCGTGCTGGAAGATTTGACGCGGCCGTTGCAAAAAGCGCTCGAACGGTGGCGGGTTTTTTTTTTATTGGTACTTCCTTTTGAATTTCGTCTGCATTTCCATTACCTGCTGCCGCCTACGACACGCAGCGGCCTCAGGGAACCTCAACGACAGTCGAAGATCGAATTAGAGCGAGCGGGAAATTTAATCACTCGCGCCCGCCGCCAATCGACCGGGGAACCCATTTTTTTGGTCTGTTTCGTGCGTGCCTTGACCAATAGTAGCTTCCTACGGCGTGCTGAAAGTATAGACGCGGCCGTTTCGAAAAGCACTCGAACGGTTGGCGGCGGATCTTTCGATTCGTCGTTGCTGGGGTCATTTCCCCCACTGTTTACACCCCGTTGCTTAATACATTTCCATCTGAAAACATCTCGTTCCTAGGGAAATTTTCCCTACTGCTTACCCACGTTGCTAAGCACATTTCCTTCACTGCTTCCCCCGTGTCTAGGGACATTTCCCTCACTTTTTTAACCGGTTTTAGGGGCATTTTCCTCATTTCTTTCCCCCCGTTACTATGGACATTTCGTACACTGAATACACCTTGTTGCTTAGGACATTCCCCCCATTGCTTACCCCAGTCCCAAGGGCATTAAACCCACTGCTTAACCCGTTGCTAGGAATATTTTGGACACTGCTTACTCTCGTTGTCCGGGACATTTCCGACACTACTTAACACCGTTGCTAGGAACATTTCGGACACTGCTTACCCCCGTTGCTAGGATCATTTTCCCATTGAATACACCCTGTTGCTAAGGTCATTTCCACCATTAATTTAACCCAGTTGCCAAAATCATTAAACTCACTGCTTACCTCGTTTCTAGAAACATTTCGGATACTGTTTGCTCCCGTTGCTAAAGACATTTCCCGCAGAGCTTACCACCCGTTGCTAGGAACATTTCCCCCACTGCTTTTAACTCGATTGCGAGGGTACTTTCTTCCACTGTTTAGCCTGTTGCTAAGGGCATTTCCCCATTGCTTATCACCGTTACTAAGGACATTTCCCCACTGATAAAAACCGATACTAAAGACATTTCGAACACTGGTTACCACCTGTTGCTAGGGGAATTTCGGACACTGCTTACCCCCGTTGCTAGGAACATTTCCGACACTTCTTATTTTCGTTGCTAAGGACATTTCGCCATTGAATCACCCCGTTGCTATGGAAATTTCCCCCATTGCTTACCGACGTTCCTAAAAACATTTCCCACACTGCTTACCCCCACGTCAAGGGACATTTCGGACACTGTTTACCCCGTTGCTAGAGGAATTTCCGACACTGCTTACCTTCGTTGTGAGTGAAATTTCCCTCACTGCTTAACCCCGTTGCTAAAGTCATTTTCCCTTCTGTTTACTAACATTGCTAGGGACATTTCCGACACTTCTTACCATTGTTGCTAAGGAAAATTAAACCAAAGCTTACGCACGTTGCTAGGGACATTTTTTTTACTGTTTACAACCCGTTAGGGACATATACTCACTAGGACCATTTCGACACTGCTTAACCCCGTTCCTAGAAATTTCCGATACTTCTTATCACCCTTACCTATGGACATTCCCTCACTGCCTACAGATGTTTGTAGTAGCATTTCGGACACTGCTTACCCCCGTTGCTACGGTCATTTCCACCACTGCGTACTTTCGTTGCTAGGGACACTTCGCACACTACTTATCCCCTTTGCTAGTAATATTTCAGACACTGCTCACCCTGCATTGCTAAAGACATATTTCCATCTGCACACACAAGTTGCTAGGGGCCTTTCCCCCATTGCTACGGACACTTCCCTCTTTGCTTACCCCCGTTGCTAGGGGCATTTTCCCATTGAATACACCCTGTTGCTAAGGTCATTTCTACCATTAATTTAACCCAGTTGGCATTTACCAAGTCTGCCCTAACATTTTCAAAATTTGTGACTAATGTAATGTCTTTTTTATTAATATGAACATTATCTCATAGGATAAAAGAATGCATAATGTTTTTTTTAATAACTATAAACTCCGAATCAATCTACAAAGCTTACATCAACAATCAAGTAACCATTGGGGTATTCCTAGATGTCAAAAAAGCATTCGACAGCGTATGGCACAACGCCATCATATATAAACTAAATCACCTACAAATAAATCCCACGATAGTCAAATGGATCTCAAATTTCGTAACAAATAGAACAGCACAAGTAAAAGTCAACAAAACAATATCCAAATTATTTAATATAACGGCAGGAGTGCCCCAAGGATCAGTCCTTTCTCCACTTCTATACATAATTTTCGTCAATGACATACCTTTTCCAAATCTAACATACCCACACAATTCACAATACGCAGACGACATCGCAATCTGGAGCACCTCCAGAAAACCAGTAATGGCCACGTCCCGCGTACAAGAATCATTAAACAACGTCACAACATGGAGCAACAAGTGGAGAGTCGTGTTAAACCCAACAAAAACACAAGCAATTACCTTCTATAGGAAACTTAAGAAGCAAAGAAAAAATCTAGAAAAAATAAAACTATCACTTGGAAACATGACCATTAACATGAGTAAAAACATCACATTTCTTGGCGTCACTTTTGACACAAAACTAACATGGAAAAAACATATAAACAATATACACTCATCCATCAGAAAAAGGACTTCATATCTAAAGACCATAACCGGCAAACAATCGAAATGCGCACCGAACACCATCATAGAAATATACAAGGCTTACATCCCTCCGCTAATAGAGTACGGATGTCAAGTAACATACAACATGTCAAATAACACTCTCCAGAAAATCCAAGTACAGCAAAACAGAATATTAAAATCCGCATTTGGCCTACCGTGATTTACGCCAACAAACTATCTACACCAAATTAGTAATTTACCAACGATAAGAGATAGAATAACAGAACTTTCTCTCAAATATTATCTAAAAGCAGAAAAAAGAAACAAACTAACGGCATCACTACACAAATTATCAAGTGCACCAACAAAATACATTTCACCGTACAACATATTTCAAGAATCACATTCTACTTAACAAAGAATCTAAACAAATACAATCCACGTCACTAACACGAATTCCTTTCTTTTCTCTCTCTCTCTCTTTCTTTTCTTTTCAGATACAGGGCACACGACAGGCAAAACTTTCGGCGCCTGTCCTGTGAAAGTGGGTTTTCTGGGGCACTCCCGTTTCCCCCACATCAAAATCTTCAGCCATTGGATTTATAGATCCCAGCCCAGGCATCTCTTTTGCCAGACCCTGAATCGTGCCGTTTGAATTGTTTTATTTTTGATCTGGATTTGAACAATATTCATGTTCACACCTGCTCAACCTCTTCCTTTCGGGACAGTTCCCGGGCTTCCTTTCCACTGCTGCCTTCGCCTACATCCAAGACAACATTTAGAAGAAACATCCTCCACCCAAATAGTCAAGAATAATAATTACAATATATAATTATATATATATAATAAACAAAAAAAAACACCTTTTAATCTAAATAACAATCCACGAAAGAAGACGAAGAGGAACCACAATGTTCCTGAACACCCCGGTTGGGGAGAGAACTCTTCTGATTTCTCTCTCTCTAAACTGAACCCCTGCCACGTTAGTTTAGTTTAGTTTTTAGGGTTCTTTAGTAGCAAATCATATATTAAGATGTTCTTTTGGATGAAATTTTAATGGGGTCGATCCCAACAGCTGTGTTGGTATATGTGGTACTATACTTCATGGTTTAGGATTGCTTAAGTGTCGTCCATGTTAACTGATATGGCTCTGGCATGTGGTCATCAATTGTCTGCCCACACAGCGAGTTGGAGGTGAAAGTGGAGAGCGTGGGTTCTTGAAATGTCACTTTAACGTTGGTACATCGTTCCGGGATGCTTGTACCGTCCACAAGGAACCATTCCACCTTCGCTCGTCTACGAATATTCTAAAAATAGGAAAAAAAACACATCATTCATTTATTAGACTCATTTGTTAAAAGAAGGAAAAAAATTATTGTGGTTAAAATTGGTATTTCAGGAAGTTCGTTATCTGCTACAAGAGGGAGAACAGTTCAATTTATTCGTTTTTTATTTACTATAAAACTACAGAAAGGGGCTATCTGTGTTCAGCCCACATTTGTTATCTATCCCTGTTTTCAAGCATTGTCTTTGTCTGTGCAACTGAAATGACTCGTTTCATTTATAAACAAGTCTAATAAGTGGATTTTTCTTTAAAATCATTGTTATGCTAAGAAATATCTTTAGTGAGATGATAAACTATGCCAGAAGAAGTAACTAAAACGCTTGTGAATTTTGGTTCCAAACAAATGCGATGTCAAAGAGTCATTTTACATGTACTAGAGTGTATTGCATGATAACAGTGGAGTCATAAATTAATTATAAAACACGAAGTACAAGTTAATGACAGGAATAAGAAACTTTCACCATTATACTTGACTAAATGTTTTCAAACGAAACTTACTGGCTCATATCAACTTATTTTAGTTTAAAAGAAAATCTCTATAAGGTCCGGCATGGCCAGGTGGGTTAAGGCGTTGGACTCGTAATCTGAGAGTCACGGGTTCGAATCCCCGTCGCACGAAACATGCTCGTTCTTACAGCCGTGGGGGCGTTACAAAGTGACGGTCAATCCTATTATTCGTTAGTAAAAGAGTAGCCCGAGAGTTGGCCGTGGGTGGTGATGACTAGCTGCCGTCACTCTAGTCACATTCGAACCTGCAACCCTCAGATTACGAGTCGAACGACTGAATACGACCTCTTCCATGTTGGACCGACAGAAAATGGAAAGTGTGTGGTGTTTTATTACGGTAAAATCACACAGCTCTGTCTGCTGAATTCACCGACGGAAATCGAACCCCTGATTTTCGCCTTGTAAATCTGAAGACTTATCGCTGTAGCAGTGAAAGACAAGAGGGCAGGCAGCTTGTCATCACCACCCACCGCAAACTCTTTGGCTGCTTTTTATCGAACGAATAATGGGATAGACCGTCACTTATAACGTCCCCACAGCAGAAAGGGCGATAATGTTTGGAGAATCAAACCTGTGACCTTCAGATTAGAATTTGAACGTCTCAAACCGACCTCGGCTATGTCGAACCGAAAAAAAATGAAAAGTGTGAGGTGTATTGTTACGGTAAAACCACGTTGTTCTTCATGCTGAATCCACCGAGGATATTGCGCTTCATCCACAGAGGATAATCAAACCCTGATTTAGCCTTGTAAATCTGAAGACTTATCGCTGTGCAACCTGGGGACGTAAATAAAAGGTGAGTTTCTTGATTTTTTAAAGATTTTTCTTGAAGACAGAAGGCCCATTTCTCTTTTATTTAATAACATTTGGTCTCATCTGGTACACCCTTTCTGCTTCTACTAATTTTTCACCCCTTCTAACCCAGTAAAACAAAAAAAAAATCCTCATAATACCACTGATCAGTTAACACAAGAATAATTTAATAAAAATGCTTGCGTGTCATCTGTTTTAAAATAATTTTACTTACATGAAATAAAAAAGGCTTAATAATGTTGTGTAAAATATATCTATCTGTGTTTGACCTGAAAAAAAAACTTGTGTTTCATAAAAAAATGAATTGAAATCCCTAATTTTATAAATTAATATACGGAAACTGAAGTTGTTTTTTTACTCTAAACATCAGTAAAAACGGTAAAAATGTTTGTTTGTTTGTTTGTTTTAATTTCGCACAAAGTTACTCGAGGGCTATCTGTGCGAGCTGTCCCTAATTTAGCAGTGTAAGACTAGAGGGACGGAGGTTAATCATCACCACCCACCGCCAACTCTTGAGCTACTCTTTTATTAATGAATAATGGGATTGGCCGTCACATTATGACGTCCTCACGGCTGAAAGGGTGAGTGTGTTCGCAATTCGAAACCGCGAATTACGAGTCGCACGCCTAAACACGCTTGGCCATGCCGGGTCAGGTAAGTTATGTGATTGATCGTCACATCATAACACCTCCATGGCTGAAACGGCAAGCATGTTTGATGTAACTAGGATTCGAACTTTCGGTTCTCATATTACGCTCTAACCATCTTGCGACATTTTAAATATTAATCGATCTTGGTATACACTTGTACCAGAAATTTCCCATAACCAATGACGTGATGTGTTGATATAAATGTGAGTTGCATTTTACAAGTGTTACTCACATTGTTAACAAATATATACATAATTTACACTTTAAATTAAAATTTTAGAAGTGAGGCTTATAGTAATAATAGTAACATTGAATTTCAATCAACTGAATTTTTATTCTTGTTTCCAGTAAAAAATGATATAAAATACATATTATAATGATTTTGTTTTCGGAAAAGTAATTCATTGTTTCTTGTTACGCCCTAATCATAAAGTTAGTACATTTTAATAAATGTATATATTATATATAATCCAGTAAAACCTGTCTAAGGCGGAATCGCATCGCATTGAATTCAATTTCCAGCTTACACAGAGTGATCATCCATTTCCTCAATTGGTCCCCGCGTGTTGAAACTTTCGACTCGTTATTCAAGAGTCGCGAGTTAGAATCCCGGTCGCACCAAACATGCTCGCTCTTTCACCAGTGGGGGCATTATAATGTGACGGTCAATCTAACTATTCGTTGGTAAAAAGGATGTAATCCAAGAGTTGGCGGTGGGTGGTGATGACTAGCTGCCTCCCTCTAGTCTTTCACTGCTAAATTAGTGACGGTTAGCGGAGATAGCTCTCGTGTAGCTTTGCGCACGAAATTAAAAAAACACATCAAGAAAAGACAAACTCTATGATAAAATGACAGCATCACATGTGAAAACAGGCGACGAAAACAGGTTAAAATTATTACGAATCCGAAAAGAAAAATAAATTTGAAGTCAGTGCAAATTAATCCTGGATGAATTCTCTGTTTCGTCGTGCATATTGGAAACCTACCCTTTAGAATTATTAAGACTTACGCAGTCAGTTTAAGCTGCTGTATTTAGAATGTATTTGCTGTCGAAATGTCTCTTCAGTTACGTTCGTTAACACATCTTGGTAGTCTACGAGAACAGACTGTCTGTTCATGACAGTTGTGTACAGATTCTCGCCACCTATGTGTATTTGTTTTACTACTATGAGCAGCATATCTGTATTAGATATATTCTTAACGTTATTTAACATCAGAATTTTGAATAAAAAATACAACATAGATTTAAGTATTTCAATACTTTCTAAAAACTGAAGAACGTGATACGTCTGGAAAGTTTGTTTGTTTGTTTGTTTGTTTTTGAATTAAGCACAAAGCTACACAATGGGCTATCTGTGCTATGCCCACCACGGGTATCGAAACCCGGATTTTAGCGTGTAAGTCCGCAGACATACCGCTGAGGCACTGGAGGGCCGTCTGGAAAGAGTTCTGTCCTTTTCGTATGTCCTTGTTTGATCACATGTCAGGCAAAAAATAAATCTTAATTTCATTTGCATGTTTTCAATTTACTAGCTTCTCATAAGCTTGTTCCAAGTCGGTTAGCGATAAATGTCCGGGATTGAAACACTAAGTTCCGAGATTCGATCCCCTCACAGAGGAAAAGGTGCACGAAGTCCATTGTGTATCTTTACACAAAAACAGTACTGTTCTCGTTAATGTATACACATACGTTACACACATGATTATAATAATTTATGTGTCCTTCCTCATTTCATTATCACATACACACATGATTATGATAATTTATGTGTTTCTTAGTTTATTATTACGTGTATATGTGACTACAGTAATTTTATTTAATTTCAATTTTCAGAGTGTTAATGGTGAAGACGAAGTTAAGCATTATTGTGGTGTTTCTGAAACAATATTTTATGATTGTCAAATATCGTGGTCAGAAGTCTGTTCTGTTGTTCTTAATTAGAGGGTATACTTTGAAAAATGGACATTTGGTTTGTTGAAGTTTCCAGGTAGTAAAGGTTTATAAAATTTTTCAAAGTTTCTAGATAATAAAGATTTGTAAAAGTTTTCAGAAAATAGAGGTTTGTAAAAGATTCTACGTGGTAAAGGTTTGTAAGCGTTTCTAGATCGTAAAGATTTGTACAAGTTTCTAGATAGTAAATATTTGAGAAAAGTCTCTAGATGGTAAAGGTTTGTACAGGTTTCTAATTGGTAAATATTCCTAAGAGTATCTAGTTGGTAAAGGTTTGTAGAAATTTCTGGATGGTAAAAATGCAAAAGTTAAATGTGGAAACCAATACAATATATTTGTAATTCCCTTAACATAAAACTAACGTTTTCTATATACTTTTATTATTATTATCTCAGAATTGCAGAATCTTTACTTGTTAGTAATTACTAGATTTATTAATTGTTCACTTTTTGACGAAAATGTCATTGAATAGTTCAGAAAACGTTGGTTTCTTAGGTTTTAAATAACAATGAAGCCCCTACTACTGCTTTCGATACGTCTTAACATTAATATTGTTCATCATGTTATCCGTCTCGACAGCTAAAACGTAATATTGATTTTAAGTGTGAAGCCCTGACACAAAAATGTACTTCAGATATCGGGTCATCTCTTAAGTAATATCCGATTTTTAGGTTTAAAAAAAGAGAAAGGATTTCAAACGTTTTTAATGTTATTTAGTCAATAATGTATGTTTCATTGTTATTAATTACTTCTTGCCAACGATTCACAAACTTCTGATTGCCAATTTGATAAATTTCTTGGGGTTTAAAGTAAAAGAATGTAAAGGGGTAGTTTTGACATCTTCATGTGTTCCAAGCTCTTTTCCATCAAGATAGTTCTGCAAACTTTGGAATAGATGATAATCAGATGGAGCAAGATCTGGAGAATAAGGAGCATAAGGATGTTTTTCCCAGTCTAACTCTTCAATCTTTACAGATGCGATCCTTGTTGTATGGTGCTGTGCATTATCCTGGTGTTACACAACATCCTTACGACTGATCAAAGCAGGCCTCTTTTGTTTCAGTGAAACATTCAAGTGCTCTTACTGTTGACAATAGAAGTCTGTTCGTTACATCGAGTGATTCCAACTCAAAGTGGATCACACCAACAATAACCCTCCAAACGATTAACAAGATTGTCCGAGGGTCGAGGTCCATTTTGATCGTGCTTTAGCTGCATTGAGCCATTGTTTGCAGTGCTTAACATTTAAAAAAATATCCGTTTTTCATCTACAGTCACTAAACTGTTCAAAAAAGGTAAGTTACGTTCACAAGAGTGCAGAGAAGTGCAAATGTCCACTCTTGCTCTTAGGCGCCCCCCGCTAATTTAGCGGTATGTCTTCGGACTCACAACGCTTAAATCACGGGTTCAATTCACCTCGGTGGGCTGAGCAGATAGCCCGATGTGGCTTTGCTATAAGAAAAACACACTGCTCTTAGGTTGGCTTCTATAAAATCATGGGTGAAACATTTTCCAAGTTTTGACATCTTTTCAAGGTGTTGTAGATGACGGTGAACAGTTGAATGTGTTGAATTAAACTTCTGTGCTAGTTCGTCAACTGTTACAGTACAGTCTTCATCAAGTACGGCCAACAACAACTCATCATTAAACTCAACAGGATGACCAGAACGTGGTGCATCACTTAAGCTGTAGTCACCCGATCTGAACTTCTGAAACCACCTTCGACATTTTCTTTCATTGAGAGACTGCGCACCATAAACACCTTGAATGCTTCCTGTAGTTTCTGCTGCACTTTTACCTTATTTAAACTCATAAAGCATTGTATACCTAATGTGGTCCTCAGACACATCCATCTTCATAAGGGATTGTTTGATTAATGATCTATAAAAGTGGAGTTGGGATAGTTTCTATTATTTGTCTGAACATTTTTACACACGTTCTACAACATATTTTAGCCATTAAAGCCTTCTACAAAGACAGAAATGATGATACACTTTGTGTATTAAATTTTCAGATATTATTCATGGGATGACCTGACACATAATTCTTAAAATAGGGTTCGCTTTTCTTTTTGAATACAGATTAATTATTTGCTCTTTACACGTAAAGATAAAATAAATCGAAAACGTCCTTTAGAATCAGATGTTACGGCTATGTTATCATTTTCAATAGTTGTTTGATGTTCAGTCCAAACCTACACATTGGACTATTTGTACTATAGCCACTACGGGTATCAAAACCCAATTTTTTGTGTTTCCATAGTTATATCTGAGCCAACTGTGGGCTACACTTACTGCATCAAATTAACTTTATGTTTCTTGTCTGTTACAAAAGTAGGTGTGAAAATCTGGCCTAATCTATTTAGAAAAATCACGCATTTTCTGCAAAACGAACAATGATTAGGTAGATTTAATGCAATACTGATATGTTTTATATTGTTCATATACTATTTAAAATCCCATACTAATAAGGTCATGAACATACACTGAGTTGGTACTTATGGAGCTCAGAAAATTTGTGCTCGGGATAAATGCTATCTTCGTGTTTATGAACTTTTTTCTTTACATATAAATTGATCTATTGCAGAGTATTTATCACGTGATCTTGTTCAGACCTGGTAAAAGAACAAATTAGTCTAAATTAATGTAGGCTTAGTTAAGTGTAGAGTATTTACCACGTGAACTTGCTAAATGTTTCCAGACGTGGTGACAAAAGAGAATAAGTCTAAATTAAAGTAGGCTTAATTATTATGATAACCATAACTCTAAGTACTGCGATATACAAGAATAACACGTGGTAATAATGCTCCATATATTCAGCATTAGGTGATACGTTTATGAAACTTTTTCATGTACTATTATATAAAAATAACATTCTAGTATAACGGTCAATATCTTCAGTACTGGTTGATATATCCCTGAAAAATTTAGATGCGGTTATATTTTGTACGTTTGGTGTCAATCACAAAGTTTTACATTGGAATGTCTTTGTTTTGACCACCGTTGGTAACGAAACTCGAATTTAGCACAATAAGTCCTGAATTTTACTACTAAGCCAATCGAGGTATTTCAGTCATTTAGTGAAAGTCTTTCCACTCATTAATATTATTCTAAATTAAATAAGAAAAGTTTATTTTGAGTTTCGCACAAAGCTAGACGAGAACCATCTGCGCTATTCGTCCCTAATTCAGCAGTGTGAGACTAGAGGAAAGGCAGCTGCCCATTATAATGCCCATACGTCTGAAAGGGCGAGCGTGTTTGATGCGACCGGGATTCGAAATATAATGTATTATAATATACGGTAAATAGTCTTGTCCATACCTGAATACGTAACAACTGGATATCATTTGTGGAATATCTTATTAAGTAATTAAATATCAGATCAGATCATACTGTTTAAAACTATTGGTAAGCAACTTTAGTTACGATTGTATTTATGTCAGTATTTAAATTTTTTTAAATTGCATGTTGTGATGTCTGTATTTTTGTAAAACTTAACTTTTTCGTTTTTTTCTTTTAATTTCGCGAGACCCTCGAATTACGAGTCGAGTGCCTTAAACATCTGGTCAAGCCGGCCCAAAGAAGGAAAGAAGCACGTGATATAACAGCCAATCAAATTGTATTGTATAGTTTATAACATTCAAATAACAGTTGTTGTATTTTTATAATTAAAGGTAAAATAAATAAATGTTTTATTATTTTGTTCTATCGAGCTGCCCCCCGCTAGTTCAGCGGTAAGTCTACGGATTTACAACCCTAATATCGGGGTTTTGATTCCCTTCGGTGGGCTCAACAGATAGCCCGATGTGGCTTTGCTATCAGAAAACACACACACTCCACCAAACTCTTACTATAAATACTATTGTTCAATCTTTACAATGGATCTATCTTATGCAGCTTCTTAAGCACAACAAAACTGTCGTCACATATTACATACACGTAGGTAACATGACGAGTGTTTTCAAACAGTTTCAAACAGCTAACGAAAGGGGTCGAATCATCTTATCTTAAGTCCCTAAAATTTATCAATTAAAAATAAAGCTTGAAATATAATATCTTTACCACACAAAAGATTATTTTGATAATTTATTTTTAGCCTTAAGTAACTCAAGACCCATAATTATCATTATTAATTTTGCAAATTTAAGTAAAATAAATTTCGTTTTCCAAATCTTCGAGGCTGCACGATAAAGAAATGCACTTCTGAGTAATTGGACCACAACACTGTAGTTTGTTGATTTCTCAGATTGCATGTTAGAAACCGGGTCAATATTTTCGTGTGTACAATACATTTTATTGTGTATGTGTATTTTCATATGGGAAAGCGACATCGGGTTGGCAGCTGTATTCACCGATGAAAATCGAACCCCTGATTTTAGTGTTGTAAATCCGTAGATTTACCGCTGCCCCATCGGGGCACAAAATACACCTCCTATTTTAGAAAAAACATGCAATGTGTTATCTACTGTGTTCATCACGAGGAATCGAGCCCCAGATTTTATCATTGTAAGTCTACTGATTTACAATTATCCCACTAGTAGACTGACATTTAGTTTACATATTTTTAGAGACTGGACTTTCCATCATATTTTAAAATCTAGAAAGCTGATGTCAGTTCGCTTCTGAATATTCTTATTTGTTTTGTTTTTTTCTTTTCTTCATTACGTTCACAGATTTTCTTTTTCACTCCTTCAGGTTTGGTTTGATTTCGTGCAAAGCTACACGAGGGCTATCTGCGCTAACCGTTCTTAATTTTGAAGTGTAAGACTAGAGGGATGGCAGTTAGTCATCACTACCCACCGTTAACTTTTGGGCTACTCTTTTATCAGCGAATAGAGGGATTGGCTCTTCTATTATAATGCCCCCACGGCTGAAGAGGATGTTTGGTGTGACGGGGATTCGAACCTGCGATCATCGGATTACGAATAGAGTGCTTAACCACTTCGTCACTACTTTAGATCTCTGTTTTAACTTTGCAGAGTTCTGAAGAGCGGAACATTCAGGAGAAAAAAAAAGACATTTTATGATATGAATAAAACAGGATCAACCTATTACGTTTTGAGTTAAAACAAAAGAAATACTTTCTTAAAACATAATATTTCTGCATATTTTACAGATCCATGATTTGTCGTTGCTGTAGATTTGGAAAGAAAATATAAGTTTAGACTTTAAGCACCTTGTAACTGTATTGTTGGTCATTAAGAAAGTAATTATAAACTTACCAAACTTCACGTACAGATCAAAGTTAATCCACATATAAGTGTAACTTAGGGACTTATTCACAAAATAATTATAATTTATAGCTTATGTATCACAAGGGAATACGGTAATTTGTTCGCGTTAAATTAATGCAGAGAACCATGAGTTCGTTGGAGTTCAGCTTACAAACAATTACAATTTCGTGACATATCAGTGAATGGATGAGGTTGTTTCACACCGAAACACGTGAATGGAAATCGTTGCAGTTTACGTCATGTAATTGCGATTTTTTGTTGGTCAGATATGAAACTAAAACTGATATCACAGAGGTCAGTTAATTCACGTTACATTTAGTTATTTATATATAAAGTATCCCATAATATATAAAGCAAAATTAAAAATAAAATATATTTTGAAGATTGTAACCTTTATTTTAATTATTTAATAAGCTTATTCCAAGAACACATTTTCCAACACAGCTTCAGGTTTTTGAATTTTGCGCAAAGCTACTCGAGGGCTATCTGCGCTACCCGTCGCTAATTTAGCAGTGAAAAAATAGAAGAAAGGCAGCTAGTCATCACCACCAACAGATAAGTATTAGGCTACTCTTTTACCAACGAAAAGTTGGATTAACCGTCACATTATAACACCCCACGACTGGAAGGGAGAGCATGTTTGTTGCGAACGGAATTCGTTCCCGCGACCCTCAGATTACGAGTCGAACGTTGCAGGAATGAGTAAGTTGGTATCACAGATACCAAGTTTTAGTACCTCAAGACTCCTTTGTTTGTCCTTATAGATTTTTGTTTAGATAAAGTTCCAAGGACAAAAGTCCGAAGGAGAGAAATCGGGGAGATCTTATGGGATTGTTATTTTTCTTTAAAACAGGGTCAGTGCTAAAATACACATTAAAACAAATAAAATACGTTCATAAATAATTTAAGTGATAAAAATGATAACTAATTGAAATAAAACTTACAAGACTTCAGTCGATATTTATTTTTGAATTCTGTTGTTATCTCAAATAATAAAAAACTTATTTGTATTTCTTTATCGGTATGTTTGTTTTGAGAGATTACGTATTGTACGTGTATAGGGTTATCCTTCATACGGTTTCCTTATGAACCCTTCTCTGGCCGATGTTGTGACCATAACCACTAATAGAAATATAATTAAATAAATCAAAATATTTATGCTACTGCGTCTTTAAAGTTGAAGAGATAATTAGTGTATCCAGAGGAACACGAGTTTATTTATTCAAGATAACTTACAACAATATTTCTTGGTTTTTATGTGAAATGTGTGTAGTGATTAAGTGAGTTGTGCTCGATATATTAAAGAAAACTTATACAGTTCGTTCTCTTTGAATTTTTTTGGCAAACAAATCTTAATAAAATATTTTCATGGATGATAAATGAAAAATTGATGTCATTATTGTTTTCAAAACGTTTAAGCTGAACTTTATTCAGAAAACTAATGAAGTCTAAAGTCATTAATTACCAAAGTTTTAAATATTTTACATTCCTGTGACTTGAATAATTTAGAGATAAATAATAAACTTTTGTGATAATTTTGTGGCTGATGTAAACATTTTAACAACTTTTCGTAAAAATATTAAAAGGAACTGAGAATGATAATTTTTCTACAGGGTGAACCACAAAAAACGAATAGAGTTAAAGAGTTTAGAATATTTTAAAGAGCAAAGCAGTAATCAAATATTTAAATAAAGATAAAAATTAACTAAAGAGACAATCCAAAGAGTACTCACGACTTTTTGGTGCTTGGACACTTATTACATTGTAATAATTTTCTAAGTTTATTCATCGTGTGTTTCAATTCCTTTAGTTATCTTGGTAAAAGTGTGAAGCTTTAGTAAGTCTTTGCATGGCCAGGTGGTTAAGGCACTCGAATCGTAACCTGAGGGTCGCGAATCTGAGTCCTTGTCACACGAAACATGCTCGTCCTTTCACCCGTGGTAGTTTTGTTATGTGGCGGTGAATCCCACTATTCGTTGGTAAAAGAGTAATCTAAGAGTTGGCGGAGTGTGGTGCTGATAAGGTGCCTTCCCTCTCGTCTTGCACTGCTAAATTTGGCGCGTCGGGGATTCGAACCCGTCACCTTCAGATTATGAGTGAAATACCTTAACCTACCTGGCCTTGAAGAGCTTTTCTTTTCAACAATGAACCAACGTTAAGATGGCATTTCGAGAACCCACGGTCTCCACCTTCACCTCCAACTTTCTGTGTGAGTACACAACTGACGATCACACGCTAAAATCTTACCAATAAATAATTAGCACACTATACAGATTATAGACCATGAAGTATAGTACCACACATACCCACACAGCTGTCGGACTCGACCCCACTGAAAACTTAAAACAAAAGAACATCTTAGTATATGATTTGCTACTAAAGAACACAGTGGTGTTAAGTAAATTTATAGGCCAATTCCTGTTTCACAAAATTTTTAACTGTCCAAAGTTTCAGATTGTTTGATAAAAATCATTTTAATTGTTTCATTATTAACTTCTTGTTATTAAAGTCAAGTTGTACATAAATTATTTATCCAATGAAAACAATATAATGGTGACACCATACACCTAAACTGCCCTGACATCTAGTGAAATGTGAATTACATTCAGTAAATAAGATTATTGATTATTAGAACATGAGCTGTTAAATTATTGTGTGAATATTTGTTATTTATTTTATTTCTGCAAATAACTTGAATAATATGATAAAAGTATAAAGTTATTATATTTTAAATACAATTTTATGTTTATTTGTCTTTCTGAATTATTTACTGTAAAATATGAAATATGCTATTAAGCACAATATACATTACATAAACTAATTATGTAATACCTCAATAATTGAAATACGGCCCGGCATGGCTTGGTGGGTTAAGTCGCTTGACTCGAGGTTTTATTCATTGCAGGAAAAGTTATCTTCTGTGGAATACGTATCTGAAAAGGAACCAAGAAGGAGAACAGTTCAATTTATTCGTTTTTAATTAACTATGAAATTACGGAAAGGGGCTACCTGTGTTCAGCCCACATTTGTTATCTATCCCTGTTTTCAGCATTGTCTTTGTATGTGCGACTGAAAAAACTCGTTTCATTTATGAACAAGTCTAATAAGTGTATTTTTCTTTAAAATCATTGTTATGCTAAGAAATATCTTTAGTGAGATGATAAACTATGCCAGAAGAAGTAACTAAAACGCTTGTGAATTTTCGTTCCAAACAAATGCGATGTCAAAGAGTCATTTTACATGTACTAGAGTGTATTGCATGATAACAGTGGAGTCATAAATTAATTATAAACACGAAGTACAAGTTAATGACAGGAATAAAAACTTTCACCATTATCTTGACTAAATGTTTTCAAACGAAACTTACTGGCTCATATCAACTTATTTTAGTTTAAAAGAAAATCTCTAAACGGTCCGGCATGGCCAGGTGGGTTCAGACGTTCGACTCGTAATCTGAGAGTCACGGGTTCGAATCCCCGTCGCACGAAACATGCTCGTTCTTACAGCCGTGGGGGCGTTACAAAGTGACGGTCAATCCTATTATTCGTTAGTAAAAGAGTAGCCCGAGAGTTGGCCGTGGGTGGTGATGACTAGCTGCCGTCACTCTAGTCACATTCGAACCTGCAATCCTCAGATTACGAGTCGAACGACTGAATACGACCTCTTCCATGTTGGACCGACAGAAAATGGAAAGTGTGTGGTGTTTTATTACGGTAAAATCACACAGCTCTGTCTGCTGAATTCACCGACGGAAATCGAACCCCTGATTTTCGCCTTGTAAATCTGAAGACTTATCGCTGTAGCAGTGAAAGACAAGAGGGCAGGAAGCTTGTCATCACCACCCACCGCAAACTCTTTGGCTGTTTTTTATCGAACGAATAATGGGATAGACCGTCACTTATAACGTCCCCACAGCAGAAAGGGCGATAATGTTTGGAGAATCAAACCTGTGACCTTCAGATTAGAATTTGAACGTCTCAAACCGACCTCGGCTATGTCGAACCGAAAAAAATGAAAAGTGTGAGGTGTATTGTTACGGTAAAACCACGTTGTTCTTCATGCTGAATCCACCGAGGATATTGCGCTTCATCCACAGAGGATAATCAAACCCTGATTTAGCCTTGTAAATCTGAAGACTTATCGCTGTGCAACCTGGGGACGTAAATAAAAGGTGAGTTTCTTGATTTTTTAAAGATTTTTCTTCAAGACAGAAGGCCCATTTCTCTTTTATTTAATAACATTTGGTCTCATCTGGTACACCCTTTCTGCTTCTACTAATTTTTCACCCCTTCTAACCCAGTAAAAACAAAAAATAATCCTCATAATACCACTGATCAGTTAACACAAGAATAATTTAATTAAATGCTTGCGTGTCATTTGTTTTATAATTTTACTTCGAAAATAAAAAAGGCTTAATAATGTTGTGTAAAATATATCTATCTGTGTTTGACCTGAAAAAAAAACTTGTGTTTCATAAAAAAATGAATTGAAATCCCTAATTTTATAAATTAATATACGGAAACTGAGTTGTTTTTTTACTCTAAACATCAGTAAAAACGGTAAAAATGTTTGTTTGTTTGTTTGTTTTAATTTCGCACAAAGTTACTCGAGGGCTATCTGTGCGAGCTGTCCCTAATTTAGCAGTGTAAGACTAGAGGGACGGAGGTTATCATCACCACCCACCGCCAACTCTTGAGCTACTCTTTTATTAATAATGGCTTGCCGATTATGACGTCCTCACGGCTGAAAGGGTGTGTTTGCAATTCGAACCGCGAATTACGAGTCGCACGCCTAAACACGCTTGGCCATGCCAGGTCAGGTAAGTTATGTGATTGATCGTCACATCATAACACCTCCATGGCTGAAACGGCAAGCATGTTTGATGTAACTAGGATTCGAACTTTCGGTCTCATATACGCTCTAACATCTTGCCACATTTTAAATATTAATCGATCTTGGTATACACTTGTACCAGAAATTTCCCATAACCAATGACGTGATGTGTTGATATAAATGTGAGCTGCATTTTACAAGTGTTACTCACATTGTTAACAAATATATACATAATTTACACTTTAAATTAAAATTTTAGAAGTGAGGCTTATAGTAATAAAAGTAACATTGAATTTCAATCAACTGAATTTTTATTCTTGTTTCCAGTAAAAAATAATATAAAATACATAATATAATGATTTTGTTTTCAGAAAACTAATTCATTGTTTCTTGTTACACCCTAATCATAAAGTTAGTACATTTCAATAAATGTTTATATTATATATAATCCAGTAAAACCTGTCTAAGGCGGAATCGCATCGCACTGAGTAAAACTTCCAGCTTACCCAGAGTGATCATCCATTTCCTTAATTGGTCCCGCATAGCCAAGCGTGTTGAAACTTTCGACTCGTTATTCAAGAGTCGCGAGTTTAAATCCCGGTCGCACCAAACATGCTCGCTCTTTCACCAGTGGGGGCATTATAATGTAACGGTCAATCTAACTATTCGTTGGTAAAAGAGATGTAATCCAAGAGTTGGCGGTGGGTGGTGATGACTAGCTGCCTCCCTCTAGTCTTTCACTGCTAAATTAGGGACGGTTAGCGGAGATAGCTCTCGTGTAGCTTTGCGCACGAAATTAAAAAAAAAACACATCAAGAAAAGACAAACTCTATGATAAAATGATAGCATCACATGTGAAAACAGACGACGAAAACAGGTTAAAATTATTACGAATCCGAAAAGAAAAATAAATTTTAAGTCAGTCAAATTAATCCTGGATGAATTCTCTGTTTCGTTGTGCATATTGGAAACCTACCCTTTAGAATTATTAAGACTTACGAGTCAGTTTAAGCTGCTGTATTTAGAATGATTTGCTGTCGAAATGTCTCTTCAGTTACGTTCGTTAACACCTCTGTAGTCTTCGAAAACAGACTGTCTGTTCTGACAGTTGTGTACAGATTCTCGCCACCTATGTGTATTTGTTTTACTACTATGAGCAGCATATCTGTATTAGATATATTCTAACGTTATTTAACATCAGAATTTTGAATAAAAAATACAAGATATAAAATTTAAGTTATTTCTAATACTTCCTGAAAATTTGAAGAACGCGATACGTCTGGAAAGAGTTCTGTCCTTTTCGTATGTCCTTGTTTGATCACATGTCAGGCAAAAAATAAATCTTAATTTCTTGCATGTTTTAATTTACTAGCTTCTCATAAGCTTTTCAATCGGTTAGCATAAATGTCGGTTGAAACACTAAGTCCGAGATTCGATCCCCTCACAATGGAAAAGTGCACGAAGTCCATTGTGTATCTTTCAAAAACGTACTGTTCTCGTTAATGTATACACAGAGTTACGAGCCTCCTACACGAGTGTTACAAGTATGTGTCTCATTTCTTATCACATACACACAGAATGTCAGTAATTTATGTGTTTCTGTTATGTTTTCATTATTAAACAGAATGACTATATGTGTACTACGTTATGTTAATATCACATACTTAATGTTTCAATTTATACACATGACAGTTATGATTTATTATGCTCATTTCGTGATAGCTACACATGAATATAGTGTAATGTGTTCTTAGTTTATTATTACGTGTATATGTGACTACAGTAATTTTTTAATTTCAATTTAGAGTGTTAATGGTGAAGACATTAAGCATTATTGTGGTGTTTCTAAACTATTATGATTGTCAAATATCGTGGTTAGAAGTCTGTTCTGTTGTTCTTAATTAGAGGGTATACTTTGAAAATGGACATTTGGTTTGTTGAAGTTTCCAAGTGGTAAAAGTTTTAAAATTTTTTTAAAGTTTCTAGATAATAAAGATTTGTAAAAGTTTTCAGAAAATAGAGGTTTGTAAAAGATTCTACGTGGTAAAGGTTTGTAAGCGTTTCTAGATCGTAAAGTTTGTACAAGTTTTAGATAATAAATATTTGAAAAAAAAGTCTCTAGATGGTAAAGGTTTGTACAGGTTTCTAATTGGTAAATATTCCTAAGAGTATCTAGTTGGTAAAGGTTTGTAGAAATTTCTGGATGGTAAAAATGCAAAAGTTAAATGTGGAAACCAATACAATATATTTGTAATTCCCTTAACATAAAACTAACGTTTTATATATACTTTTATTATTATTATATCAGAATTGCAGAATCTTTACTTGTTAGTAATTACTAGATTTATTAATTGTTCACTTTTTGACGAAAATGTCATTGAATAGTTCAGAAAACGTTGGTTTCTTAGGTTTTAAATACAATGAAGCCTACTACTGCTTTCGATACGTCTTAACATTAATATTATTATCATGTTATCCGTCTCGACAGCTAAAACGTAATATTGATTTTAAGTGTGAAGCCCTGACACAAAAATGTACTTCAGATATCGGGTCATCTCTTAAGTAATATCCGATTTTTAGGTTTAAAAAAGAGAAAGGATTTCAAACGTTTTTAATGTTATTTAGTCAATAATGTATGTTTCATTGTTATTAATTACTTCTTGCCAACGATTCACAAACTTCTGATTGCCAATTTGATAAATTTCTTGGGGTTTAAAGTAAAAGAATGTAAAGGGGTAGTTTTGACATCTTCATGTGTTCCAAGCTCTTTTCCATCAAGATAGTTCTGCAAACTTTGGAATAGATGATAATGAGATGGAGCAAGATCTGGAGAATAAGGAGCATAAGGATGTTTTTCCCAATCTATCTTCAATCTTTACAGATGCGATCCTTGTTGTATGGTGCTGTGCATTATCCTGGTGTTACACAACATCCTTACGACTGATCAAAGCAGGCCTCTTTTGTTCAGTGAAACATTCAAGTGCTCTTACTGTTGACAATAGAAGTCTGTTCGTTACATCGAGTGATTCCAACTCAAAGTGGATCACACCAACAATAACCCTCCAAACGATTAACAAGATTGTCCGAGGGTCGAGGTCCATTTTGATCGTGCTTTAGCTGCATTGAGCCATTGTTTGCAGTGCTTAACATTTAAAAAAATATCCGTTTTTCATCTACAGTCACTAAACTGTTCAAAAAAGGTAAGTTACGTTCACAAGAGTGCAGAGAAGTGCAAATGTCCACTCTTGCTCTTAGGCGCCCCCCGCTAATTTAGCGGTATGTCTTCGGACTTACAACGCTTAAATCACGGGTTCAATTCACCTCGGTGGGCTGAGCAGATAGCCCGATGTGGCTTTGCATAAGAAAAACACACTGCTCTTAGGTTGGCTTCTATAAAATCATGGGTGAAACATTTTCCAAGTTTTGACATCTTTTCAAGGTGTTGTAGATGACGGTGAACAGTTGAATGTGTTGAATTAAACTTCTGTGCTAGTTCTTCAACTGTTAGAATACAATCTTCATCAAGTACAACCAACAACAACTCATCATTAAACTCAACAGGATGACCAGAACGTGGTGCATCACTTAAGCTGTAGTCACCTGATCTGAACCTCTGAAACCACCTTCGACATTTTCTTTCATTGAGAGACTCGCACCATAAACACCTTGAATGCTTCCTGTAGTTTCTGCTGCACTTTTACCTTATTTAAACTCATAAAGCATTGTATACCTAATGTGGTCCTCAGACACATCCATCATGGATCTCATAATTCTTATATTGACAGATTATCTTTTAGATAATATCGAAAACCTTTAGAATAGATCGGCTATGTTATCACAATAGTTGTTTGATGTTCAGCCAACTACACATTGGACTATTTGTACTATAGCCACTACGGGTATACAATTTTTGTGTTTCCATAGTTATATCTGACCAAGGGTTACACTTACTGCATCAATTAACTATGTTTCTTGTCTGTTACGTAGGTGTAAACAATCTAGAAAAATCGCATTTTCTGCAAAACGAACTAATGCAATACTGATATTTATATTGAAAATCCCACAGGTTACTACACTGATATTAGGACAGAAAATTGTACTCGGGATAAATGCTACTTCGTGTTTATGATAAATTGATCTATTAGATATTTTCAGTGAGTTACTGGTAATTAGTCAGTGTAGAGTTACCACGTGAATTGCTAAATGTTTCCAGACGTGGTGACGAGAATAAGTCTAAATTAGTGGCTTAATTATTATGATTACCATAACTCTAAGGCGATATCAAGCACGTGGTAATAATGCTCCATATATTCAGCATTAGGTGATACGTTTATGAAACTTTTTCATGAACTATTATATAAAAATAACATCTAGTATACGGTTCAGTACTGGTTATTACCCTGAAAAATTTAGATGCGTATAAAGCACAAAGTACATTGGAATTTGTTTTGAAAGTCGAAAAATTACAATAAGTCCTGAATTTTACTACTAAGCCAATCGAGGTATTTCAGCATTTATAAAAGTCTTTCCACTCATTAATGTTATTCTAAATTAAATAAGAAAAGTTTATTTTGAGTTTCGCACAAAGCTAGACGAGAACCATCTGCGCTATTCGTCCCTAATTCAGCAGTGTGAGACTAGAGGAAAGGCAGCTGCCCATTATAATGCCCATACGTCTGAAAGGGCGAGCGTGTTTGATGCGACCGGGATTCGAAATATAATGTATTATAATATACGGTAAATAGTCTTGTCCATACCTGAATACGTAACAACTGGATATCATTTGTGGAATATCTTATTAAGTAATTAAATATCAGATCAGATCATACTGTTTAAAACTTTTGGTAAGCAACTTTAGTTACGGTTGTATTTATGTCAGTATTTAATTTTTTTTTAAATTGCATGTTGTAATGACTGTATTTTTGTAAAACTTAATTTTTTCGTTTTTTCTTTTAATTTCGCGAGAACCTCGAATTACGAGTCGAGTGCCTTAAACATCTGGTCAAGCCGGCCCAAAGAAGGAAAGAAGCACGTGATATAACAGGCAATCAAATTGTATTGTATAGTTTATAACATTCAAATGACAGTTGTTGTATTTTTATAATTAAAGGTAAAATAAATAATTGTTTTATTATTTTGTTCTATCGAACTGCCCCCCGCTAGTTCAGCGGTAAGTCTACGGATTTACAACGCTAATATCGGGGTTTTGATTCCCTTCGGTGGGCTCAACAGATAGCCCGATGTGCCTTTGCTATCAGAAAACACACACACTCCACCAAACTCTTACTATATATACTATTTTTCAATCTTTACAATAAATCTATCTTATGTAGCTTCTTAAGCACAACAAAACTGTCGTCACATATTACATACACGTAGGTAACGTGACGAGTGTTTTTTAAACAGTTTCAAAAAGTTAACGAAAGGGGTCGAATCTTCTTATCTTAAGTCCCTAAAATTTATCAATTTAAAATAAAGCTTGAAATATAATATCTTTACCACACAAAAGATTATTTTGATAATTTATTTTTAGCCTTAAGTAACTCACAGACCCAAAATTATCATTATTAATTTTGCAAATTTAAGTAAAATATATTTCGTTTTCCAAATCTTCGAGGCTGCACGATAAAGAAATGCACTTCTGAGTAATTGGACCACAACACGTTAGTTTGTTGATTTCTCAGATTGCATGTTAGAAACCGGGTCAATATATTCGTGTGTACAACACATTTTATTGTGTATGTGTATTTTCATATGGGAAAGCGACATCGGGTTGGCAGTTGTATTCACCGATGAAAATCGAACCCCTGATTTTAGTGTTGTAAATCCGTAGATTTACCGCTGCTACATGGGGGCACAAAATACACCTTCTAATTTAGAAAAAACATGCAATGTGTTATCTACTGTGTTTATCACGAAGAATCGAGCCACAGATTTTATCATTGTAAGTCTACTGATTTACAATTATCCCACTAGTAGACTGACATTTAGTTTACATATTTTTAAAGACTGGACTTTCCATCATATTTTAAAATCTAGGAAGCTGATGTCAGTTCGCTTCTGAATATTCTTATTTGTTTTGTTTTTTTCTTTTCTTCATTACGTTCATAGATTTTCTTTTTCACTCCTTCAGGTTTGGTTTGATTTCGTGCAAAGCTACACGAGGGCTATCTGCGCTAACCGTTCTTAATTTTGAAGTGTAAGACTAGAGGGATGGCAGTTATCATCACTACCCACCGAACTTTTGGGCTACTCTTTTATCAGCGAATAGGGGATTGGCTCTTCTATTATAACGCCCCCACGGCTGAAGAGGATGTTTAGTGTGACGGGGATTCGAACCTGCGATCATCGGAATACGAATAGAGTGCTTAACCACCTCGTCACTACTTTAGATCTCTGTTTTAACTTTGCAGAGTTTTGAAGAGCGGAACATTCAGGAGAAAAAAAAAGACATTTTATGATATGAATAAAACAGGATCAACTTATTACGTTTTGAGTTAAAACAAAAGGAAAACTTTGTTAAAGCATAATATTTCTGCATATTTTACAGATCCATGATTTGTCGTTGCTGTAGATTTGGAAAGAAAATATAAGTTCAGACTTTAAGCACTTGTAACTGTATTGTTGGTCATTAAGAAAGTAATTATAAACTTACCAAACTTCACGTACAGATCAAAGTTAATCCACATGTAAGTATAACTTCGGGACTTATTCACAAAACAATTATAATTTACAGCTTATGTATCACAAGGGAATACGATAATTTATTCGCGCAAAATGAATGCAGAGAACCATGAATTTGTTGGAGCTCAGCTTACAAACAATTACAATTTCGTGACATATTAGTGAATGGATGAGGTTGTTTTACACCGAAACACGTGAATGCAAATCGTTGCAGTTTACGTCATGTAATTGCGATTTTTTGTTGGTCAGATATAAAACTAAATTGATATCTTAGATGTTAGTTAATTCACGTGACATTTACTTGTTTATATATAAAGTATCCCATAATATATAAAGCAAAATTAAAAACAAAATATATTTTGAAGATTGTAACCTTTATTTTAATTAATTAATAAGCTTATTCCAAGAACACATTTTCAACACAGCTGTCTTTTACCAACCAATAATGGGATTGACCCTTCACGTTATAACGCTCCCACGGCTGATAGGACGAGCATGTTTGGTGTGACTGGGATTCGAACCTATGACATTCAAATGACCAGTTGAACGCCTTAACCCACCTGACCACGCCGGCCCGCAGTCTTCTGTAATTTGCTTTCTGAGGTGATAGAGTTTTTCTCCTTTCTCAGGAAAATTTAATTTTTCATAAAGGAGAAATGAGTCTTTTATCAGAAATTTTCCTTCTGAGCAAGTTTCTGTTTAAACAAAACAGAAAACAAAAGAAACTTTTCTTATTTAATTCTACATTAGTTTTGATATAAATTATACACACAAGCTCGAAACAGATTTTCGTAAACAATTTGGATGCCTAATCAATACAAGTTGTAATTAATTTAATGATCTTCTCGTAACCAAGTAAACTTGTCAAATTCAAAAAGAAGAGAAAGAAAATTATATATAAGTAAAAAACCACTAATCTCGAGTGGTACCAGATTTATTTATAAATACTTTGTCAAGATATCATTTGTAATACAATATTTTAGAGAATAATAAGGTTAGGTTTAACGTGTGAGAAACTTTGTTTTGGAACATGGATAGAGCAGAGTAGCTTGTTGCTTGATATTACGTTCATGGAATGTGATTAGGAAAATGTAATTACTGTTTTAAAATCGCATCTGTTAAGAAATATATTGTTTGTTTGTTTGTTTTTGGAATTTCGCACAAAGCTACTCGAGGGCTATCTGTGCTAGCCATCCCTAATTTAGCAGAGTAAGACTAGAGGGAAGGCAGCTAGTCATCACCACCCACCGCCAACTCTTGGGCTACTCTTTTAAAAACGAATAGTGGGATTGACCGTGACATTATACACCCCCACGGCTGGGAGGGCGAACCCGCGACCCTCGGATTACGAGTGCACGCCTTAACGCGCTCGGCCATGCCAGGCCCAAGGAATATATTATCAAATTAGTAAACCTTGGTACGTTATTATGTGAAACTCATTAAACAAACTGAACCGGAATCCAGGAACTGTTTTTAGAAACTACTTTAAGAAAACTTCGCTCATTCCATTGTTCCTCTCATGTGCAGTGTATATTGCTTATATATTTTTAGTTTTACTAAAACTGCTTTATTTGTGGTTACAGTTAGGCTTAACTTCATGTTTGTAAGCCTTTTCAGGCGATTACTTTCATGAAAAATGCAACTGAAGGTGAATACTCTTATAAGATTTGATATAAAGTGTTTTGCTAATCACTGATAACAGAAATTACTAGTTTAGTGAAGAAGGGGTAGCGAAACAAAAATAAAAATCAAGTTACACAATAAAGTGACCAGAAATACAAACACAGCTAACAACACATTTAGCCCCTTCCTTATTTTAGTTCGTAATTGTTTTTCTTTTGTTGTTTTATTTAAGGGAAAAGTCTCGTACTATATAATTATATGCTTTATCTATTATACTAGAAGTTTTTCTCTGTCCTGAAAATGTGGGCTCACCTTTCTATTTAAACGTACGTACGCACTTCATTTCGAGGGCTGTAAAGAAACGGCGGGTCTAAATGTACTTTCGTAGACATTTTGTACAAAAACATATTAAAAGGTTTGAAAAAAAATCCAACTAATCTAACTAATTACAAAGATGTTACATCACTATTTTATGTAATGTAGATTGTGCTTAATAGCATATTTCATATATTATAGTGAATAATTCAGAAAGATAAATAAACATAAAATTGTATTTAAAATAAAATAACATTGTACTTTTATCATATTGTTGAAGTTATTTGTAGAAATAAAATAAATAACAAATATCCACACAATAATTTAACAACTCATGTTCTTATAATTAATAATCTTATTAACTGAATGTAATTCACATTTCACTAGATGTCAAACGGTTTAGGTGTATGATGTCATCCTTATAATGTTTTCATTGGATAAATAATTTATGTACAACTTGACTTTAATAACAAGAAGTAAATAATGAAACAATTAAAATGATTTTTATCAAATAACCTGAAACTTTAGACAATTAAAAAGGTTTGTGAAACAGGAATTGGCCAATAAATTTACTTAACACCGCTGTGTTCTTTAGTAGCAAATCATATATTAAGATATTCTTTTGGTTTATGTTTTCACTGGGGTCGAGCCGACGGCTGTGTGGTACTATACTTCATGGTCTAGGATCCGCATAGTGTCCTGCCTATTAAATGTATGACCCTGGCATTTGGTCATCAATTGTATGCCCGCACAGTGAGTTGGGGGTGAAGGTGGAGAGCGTGGGTTCTCGAAATGTCCCCTTAACGTTGGTTCATCGATCCGGGGTACTTGTACCGTCCAGGAGGAACCATTCCACCTTCACTGACCTCCGAATATTCTAAAAGTATGAATAAAACAATATGTCATTCATTTATTAGAATCATTCGTTATAAGAAGGAAAAAAAGTATTGTGGTTAAAATTGGTATTTCAGGAATTTCGTTATCTGCTACAAGAGGGAGAACAGTTCAATTTATTCGTTTTTTATTTACTATAAAACTACAGAAAGGGGCTACCTGTGTTCACCCTACATTTGTTATCTATCCCTGTTTTGAACATTGTCTTTGTATGTGCGACTGAAAAGACTGGTTTCATTTATGAACAAGTCTAATAAGTGGATTTTTCTTTAAAATCATTGTTATGCTAAGAAATATCTTTAGTAAGATGATAAACTATGCCAGAAGAAGTAACTAAAACGCTTGTGAATTTTCGTTCCAAACAAATGCGATGTCAAAGAGTCATTTTACATGTACCAGAGTGTATTGCATGATGACCGCAGAGTCATGAAATAATTATAAAACACGAAGTACAAGTTTATGACAGGAATAAGAAACTTTCACCATTATTCTTAACTAAATGTTTTTAAACAAAATTTACTGGCTCATATCAACTTACTTTAGTTGAAAAGAAAATCTCTAAACGGTCCGGCATGGCCAGGTGGGTTCAGACGTTCGACTCGTAATCTGAGAGTCACGGGTTCGAATCCCCGTCGCACGAAACATGCTCGTTCTTACAGCCGTGGGGGCGTTACAAAGTGACGGTCAATCCTATTATTCGTTAGTAAAAGAGTAGCCCGAGAGTTGGCCGTGGGTGGTGATGACTAGCTGCCGTCACTCTAGTCACATTCGAACCTGCGACCCTCAGATTACGTACGAGTCGACTGAATACGACCTCTTCCATGTTGGACCGACAGAAAATGGAAAGTGTGTGGTTTTGTTACGGTAAAATCACATCGCGCTGAATCCACCGACGGAAATCGAACCCCTGATTTTCGCCTTGTAAATCTGAAGACTTATCGCTGTAGCAGTGAAAAACAAGAGGGCAGGCAGCCTGTCATAACCACCCACCGCCAACTCTTTGGCTGCTTTTTATCGAACGAATAGTGGGATGGACCGTAACTTATAACGTCCCCACAGCAGAAAGGGCGATAATGTTTGGAGAATCAAACCTGCGACCTTCAGATTAGAATTCGAACGTCTCAAACCGACCTCGGCTATGTAGAACCGATAAATAATGAAAAGTGTGAGGTGTTTTGTTACGGTAAAACCACGTTGCGATTCATGCTGAATCCACAGAGGATAATCAAACCCTGATTTAGCCTTGTAAATCTGAAGACTTATCGCTGTGCAACCTGGGGACGTAAATAAAAGGTGAGTTTCTTGATTTTTTAAAGATATTTCTTTAAGACAGAAGGCCCATTTCTCTTTTATTTAATAACATTTGGTCTCATCTGGTACACCCTTTCTGTTTCTACTAATTTTTCACCCCTTCTAACCCAGTAAAACAAAAAATAATCCTCATAATACCACTGATCAGTTAACACAAGAATAATTTAATTAAATTGCTTGCGTGTCATTTGTTTTATTTAATTTTACTTGCGTAAAATAAAAAAGGCTTAATAATGTTGTGTAAAATATATCTATCTGTGTTTGACCTGAAAAAAAACTTGTGTTTCATAAAAAAATGAATTGAAATCCCTAATTTTATAAATTAATATACGGAAACTGTAGTTGTTTTTTTACTCTAAACATCAGTAAAAACGGTAAAAATGTTTGTTTGTTTGTTTTAATTTCGCACAAAGTTACTCGAGGGCTATCTGTGCGAGCTGTCCCTAATTTAGCAGTGTAAGACTAGAGGGACGGAGGTTAGTCATCACCACCCACCGCCAACTCTTGAGCTACTCTTTTATTTCAAGGCTGAAAGGGTAAGTGTGTTTGCAATTCGAACCCGCGAATTACGAGTCGCACGCCTAAACACGCTTGGCCATGCCGGGTCAGGTAAGTTATGTGACTGATCGTCACATCATAACACCTCCATGGCTGAAACGGCAAGCATGTTTGATGTAACTAGGATTCGAACTTTCGGTCCTCATATTACGCTCTAACCATCTTGCCACATTTTAAATATTAATCGATCTTGGTATACACTTGTACCAGAAATTTCCCATAACCAATGACGTGATGTGTTGATATAAATGTGAGTTGCATTTTACAAGTGTTACTCACATTGTTAACAAATATATACATAATTTACACTTTAAATTAAAATTTTAGAAGTGAGGCTTATAGTAATAATAGTAACATTGAATTTCAATCAACTGAATTTTTATTCTTGTTTCCAGTAAAAAATGATATAAAATACATAATATAATGATTTTGTTTTCAGAAAAGTAATTCATTGTTTCTTGTTACACCGTAATCATAAAGTTAGTACATTTTAATAAATGTATATATTATATATAATCCAGTAAAACCTGTCTAAGGCGGAATCGCATCGCATTGAATTCAATTTCCAGCTTACACAGAGTGATCATCCATTTCCTCAATTGGTCCCCGCATGGCCAAGCGTGTTAAAACTCGTTATTCAAGAGTCGCGAGTTAGAATCCCGGTCGCACCAAACATGCTCGCTCTTTCACCAGTGGGGGCATTATAATGTTACGGTCAATCTAACTATTCGTTGGTAAATGAGATGTAATCCAAGAGTTGGCGGTGGGTGGTGATGACTAGCTGCCTCCCTCTAGTCTTTCACTGCTAAATCAGGGACGGTTAGCGGATATAGCTCTCGTGTAGCTTTGCGCACGAAATTAAAAAAACACATCAAGAAAAGACAAACTCTATGATAAAATGACAGCATCACATGTGAAAACAGACGACGAAAACAGGTTAAAATTATTACGAATCCGAAAAGAAAAATAAATTTTAAGTCAGTACAAATTAATCCTGGATGAATTCTCTGTTTCGTTGTGCATATTGGAAACCTACCCTTTAGAATTATTAAGACTTACGTAGTCAGTTTAAGCTGCTGTATTTAGAATGCATTTGCTGTCGAAATGTCTCTTCAGTTACGTTCGTTAACACCTCTAAGTAGTCTTCGAAAACAGACTGTCTGTTCGTGACAGTTGTGTACAGATTCTCGCCACCTATGTGTATTTGTTTTACTACTATGAGCAGCATATCTGTATTAGATATATTCGTAACGTTATTTAACATCAGAATTTTGAATAAAAATACAACATAAATTTAAGTATTTTAATACTTCCTAAAAATTGAAGAACGCGATACGTCTGGAAAGAGTTCTGTCCTTTTCGTATGTCCTTGTTTGATCACATGTCAGGCAAAAAAAAATCTTAATTTCGTGTGCATGTTTTGAATTTACTAGCTTCTCATAAGCTTCTTTCAAATCGGTTAGCAATAAATGTACAGGCTTGAAACACTAAGCTCCGAGATTCGATCCCCTCACAATGGAAAAGGGTGCACGAAGTCCATTGTGTATCTTTATTCAAAAACCGTACTGTTCTCGTTAATGTTTACATATACATTATTCTAATGAGTTACACACATGATTATAATAATTTATGTGTCCTTCCTCATTTCATTATCACATACACACATGATTACAATAATTTATGTGTCCTTCCTCATTTCATTATCACATACACACGTGATTATGACAATTTATGTGTCCTTCCTCATTTCATTATCACATACACACATGATTATAATAATTTATGTGTCCTTCCTCATTTCATTATCACATACACACATGATTATAATAATTTATGTGTTCTTCCTCATTTCATTATCACATACACACATGATTATAATAATTTATGTGTCCTTCCTCATTTCATTATCACATACACACATGATTATAATAATTTATGTGTTCTTCCTCATTTCATTATCACATACACACATGATCATAATAATTTATGTGTCCTTCCTCATTTCATTATCACATACACACATGATTATAATAATTTATGTGTCCTTCCTCATTTCATTATCACATACACACATGATTATAATAATTTATGTGTTCTTCCTCATTTCATTATCACATACACACATGATCATAATAATTTATGTGTCCTTCCTCATTTCATTATCACATACACACATGATTACAATAATTTATGTGTCCTTCCTCATTTCATTATCACATACACACGTGATTATAATAATTTATGTGTCCTTCCTTATATCATTATCACATACACACATGATTATAATAATTTATATGTCATTCCTCATTTCATTATCACATACACACATGATTGTAGTAATTTATGTGTTCCTTAGTTTATTATTACGTGTATATGTGACTACAGTAATTATATTTAATTTCAATTTTCAGAGTGTTAATGGTGAAGACTAAATTAAGCATTATTGTGGTGTTTCTAAAGTGAGATCTTATGATTGTCAAATATCGTGGTTAGAAGTCTGTTCTGTTGTTCTTAATTAGAGGGTAAACTTTGAAAATGGACATTTGGTTTGTTGAAGTTTCCAAGTGGTAAAAGTTTGTAAATTTTTTTAGAAGTTTCTAGATAATAAAGATTTGTAAAAGTTTTCAGAAAATAGAGGTTTGTAAAAGATTCTACGTGGTAAAGGTTTGTAAGCGTTTCTAGATCGTAAAGGTTTGTACAAGTTTCTAGATAGTAAATATTTGAAAAAAGTCTCTAGATGGTAAAGGTTTGTACAGGTTTCTAATTGGTAAATATTTCTAAGAGATTCTAGTTGGTAAAGGTTTGTAGAAATTTCTGGATGGTAAAAATGCAAAAGTTAAATGTGGAAACCAATACAATATATTTGTAATTCCCTTAACATAAAACTAACGTTTTCTATATACTTTTATTATTATTATCTCAGAATTGCAGAATCTTTACTTGTTAGTAATTACTAGATTTATTAATTGCTCACTTTTTGACGAGAATGTCATTGAATAGTTCAGAAAACGTTGGTTTCTTAGATTTTAAATACCAATGAAGCTCATATTACTGCTTTCGATACGTCTTAACATTAATATTGTTATCATGTTATCCGTCTCGACAGCTAAAACGTAATATTGATTTTAAGTGTGAAGCCCTGACACAAAAATGTACTTCAGATATCGGGTCATCTCTTAAGTAATATCCGATTATTAGGTTTAAAAAAAGAGAAAGGATTTCAAACGTTTTTAATGTTATTTAGTCAATAATGTATGTTTCATTGTTATTAATTACTTCTTGCCAACGATTCACAAACTTCTGATTGCCAATTTGATAAATTTCTTGGGGTTTAAAGTAAAAGAATGTAAAGGGGTAGTTTTGACATCTTCATGTGTTCCAAGCTCTTTTCCATCAAGATAGTTCTGCAAACTTTGGAATAGATGATAATTAGATGGAGCAAGATCTGGAGAATAAGGAGCATAAGGATGTTTTTCCCAATCTAGTTCTTCAATCTTTACAGATGCGATCCTTGTTGTATGGTGCTGTGCATTATCCTGGTGTTACACAACATCCTTACGACTGATCAAAGCAGGCCTCTTTTGATTCAGTGAAACATTCAAGTGCTCTTACTGTTGACAATAGAAGTCTGTTCGTTACATCGAGTGATTCCAACTCAAAGTGGATCACACCAACAATAACCCTCCAAACGATTAACAAGATTGTCCGAGGGTCGAGGTCCATTTTGATCGTGCTTTAGCCAGTTTAGCTGCATTGAGCCATTGTTTGCAGTGCTTAACATTTAAAAAAATTATCCGTTTTTCATCTACAGTCACTAAACTGTTCAAAAAAGGTAAGTTACGTTCACAAGAGTACAGAGAAGTGCAAATGTCCACTCTTGCTCTTAGGCGCCCCCCGCTAATTTAGCGGTATGTCTTCGGACTTACAACGCTTAAATCACGGGTTCAATTCACCTCGGTGGGCTGAGCAGATAGCCCGATGTGGCTTTGCTATAAGAAAAACACACTGCTCTTAGGTTGGCTTCTATAAAATCATGGGTGAAACATTTTCCAAGTTTTGACATCTTTTCAAGGTGTTGTAGATGACGGTGAACAGTTGAATGTGTTGAATTAAACTTCTGTGCTAGTTCTTCAACTGTTACAGTACAGTCTTCATCAAGTACAGCCAATAACAACTCATCATTAAACTCAACAGGATGACCAGAACGTGGTGCATCACTTAAGCTGTAGTCACCTGATCTGAACCTCTGAAACCACCTTCGACATTTTCTTTCATTGAGAGACTCCGCACCATAAACACCTTGAATGCTTCCTGTAGTTTCTGCTGCACTTTTACCTTATTTAAACTCATAAAGCATTGTATACCTAATGTGGTCCTCAGACACATCCATCTTCATAAGGGATTGTTTGATTAATGATCTATAAAAGTGGAGTTGGGATAGTTTCTATTATTTGTCTGAACATTTTTACACACGTTCTACAACATATTTTAGCCATTAAAGCCTTCTACAAAGACAGAAATGATGATACACTTTGTGTATTAAATTTTCAGATATTATTCATGGGATGACGTCACACATAATTCTTAAAATAGGGTTCGCTTTTCTTTTTCAATACAGATTAATTATTTGCTCTTTACACGAAAAGAGAAAATAAATCGAAAACGTCCTGAATTTTACTACTAAGCCAATCGAGGTATTTCAGTCATTTAGTGAAAGTCTTTCCACTCATTAATATTATTCTAAATTAAATAAGAAAAGTTTATTTTGAGTTTCGCACAAAGCTAGACGAGAACCATCTGCGCTATTCGTCCCTAATTCAGCAGTGTGAGACTAGAGGAAAGGCAGCTGCCCATTATAATGCCCATACGTCTGAAAGGGCGAGCGTGTTTGATGCGACCGGGATTCGAAATATAATGTATTATAATATACGGTAAATAGTCTTGTCCATACCTGAATACGTAACAACTGGATATCATTTGTGGAATATCTTATTAAGTAATTAAATATCAGATCAGATCATACTGTTTAAAACTATTGGTAAGCAACTTTAGTTACGATTGTATTTATGTCAGTATTTAATTTTTTTTAAATTGCATGTTGTAATGACTGTATTTTTGTAAAACTTAACTTTTTCGTTTTTTCTTTTAATTTCGCGAGACCCTCGAATTACGAGACGAGTGCCTTAAACATCTGGTCAAGCCGGCCCAAAGAAGGAGAGAAGCACGTGATATAACAGACAATCAAATTGTATTGTATAGTTTATAACATTCAAATAACAGTTGTTGTATTTTTATAATTAAAGGTAATATAAGTAAATGTTTTATAATTTTGTTCTAACGAACTGCCCCCCGCTAGTTCAGCGGTAAGTCTACGGATTTACAACGCTAACATCGGGGTTTTGATTCCTTTCGGTGGGCTCAACAGATAGCCCGATGTGGCTTTGCTATCAGAAAACACACACACTCCACCAAACTCTTACTATAAATACTATTTTTCAATCTTTACAATGGATCTATCTTATGTAGCTTTTTAAGCACAACAAAACTGTCGTCACATATTACACATACGTAGGTAACGTTACGAGTGTTTTTTAAACAGTTTCAAACAGCTAACGAAAGGGGTCGAATCATTTTATCTTAAGTCCCTAAAATTTATCAATTAAGAATAAAGCTTGAAATATAATATCTTTACCACACAAAAGATTATTTTGATAATTTATTTTTAGCCTTAAGTAACTCACAGACCCAAAATTATCATTATTAATTTTGCAAATTTAAGTAAAATAAATTTCGTTTTCCAAATCTTCAAGGCTGCACGATTAAGAAATGTACTTCTGAGTAATTGGACCACAACACAGTAGTTTGTTGATTTCTCAGATTGCATGTTAGAAACCGGGTTAATATTTTCGTGTGTACAATACATTTTATTGTGTATGTGTATTTTCATATGCGAAAGCGACATCGGGTTGGCAGTTGTATTCACCGATGAAAATCGAACCCCTGATTTTAGTGTTGTAAATCCGTAGATTTACCGCTGCTACATGGGGGCACAAAATACACCTTCTAATTTAGAAAAAACATGCAATGTGTTATCTACTGTGTTTATCACGAAGAATCGAGCCACAGATTTTATCATTGTAAGTCTACTGATTTACAATTATCCCACTAGTAGACTGACATTTAGTTTACATATTTTTAGAGACTGGACTTTCCATCATATTTTAAAATCTAGGAAGCTGATGTCAGTTCGCTTCTGAATATTCTTATTTGTTTTGTTTTTTCTTTTCTTCATTACGTTCACAGATTTTCTTTTTCACTCCTTCAGGTTTGGTTTGATTTCGTGCAAAGCTACACGAGGGCTATTTGCGCTAACCGTTCTTAATTTTGAGGTGTAAGACTAGAGGGATGGAAGTTAGTTATCACTACCCACCGCCAACTTTTGGGCTACTCTTTTATCAGCGAATAGGGGGATTGGCTCTTCTATTATAACGCCCCCACGGCTGAAGAGGATGTTTGGTGTGACGGGGATTCGAACCTGCGATCATCGGATTACGAATAGAGTGCTTAACCACCTCGTCACTACTTTAGATCTCTGTTTTAACTTTGCAGAGTTCTGGAGAGCGGAACATTCAGGAGAAAAAAAAAGACATTTTATGATATGAATAAAACAGGATCAACCTATTACGTTTTGAGTTAAAAGAAAAACTTTCTTAAAACATAATATTTCTGCATATTTTACAGATCCATGATTTGTCGTTGCTGTAGATTTGGAAATAAAATATAAGTTTAGACTTTAAGCACCTTGTAACTGTATTGTTGGTCATTAAGAAAGTAATTATAAACTTACCAAACTTCACGTACAGATCAAAGTTAATCCACATATAAGTGTAACTTAGGGACCTATTCACAAAATAATTATAATTTATAGCTTATGTATCACAAGGGAATACGGTAATTTGTTCGCGCTAAATTAATGCAGAGAACCATGAGTTCGTTGGAGTTCAGCTTACAAACAATTACAATTTCGTGACATATTAGTGAATGGATAAGGTTGTTTCACACCGAAACACGTGAATGGAAATCGTTGCAGTTTACGTCATGTAATTGCGATTTTTTGTTGGTCAGATATGAAACTGAAACTGATATCACAGAGGTCAGTTAATTCACGTGATATTTAGTTATTTATATATAAAGTATCCCATAATATATAAAGCAAAATTAAAAATAAAATATATTTTGAAGATTGTAACCTTTATTTTAATTAATTAATAAGCTTATTCCAAGAACACATTTTCTAACACAGCTGCAGGTTTTTGAATTTTGCGCAAAGCTACTCGAGGGCTATCTGCGCTAGCCATCGCTAATTTAGCAGTGAAAGAATAGAAGGAAAGCAGCTAGTCATCACCACCAATAGCTAAGTATTGGGCTACTCTTTTACCAACGAAAAGTTGGATTAACCGTCACATTATAACACCCCCACGGCTGGAAGGGAGAGCATGTTTGTTGCGAACGGGATTCGTACCCGCGACCCTCAGATTACGAGTCGAACGCTGCAAGAATGAGTAAGTTGGTATCACAGATACCAAGTTTTAGTACCTCAAGACTCCTTTGTTTGTCCTGAAAGATTTTTGTTTAGATAAAGTTCCAAGGACAAAAGTCCGAAGGAGAGAAATCGGGGAGATCTTAAGGGATTGTTATTCTACTTTAAAACAGGGTCAGTGCTAAAATACACATTAAAACAAATAAAACACGTTCATAAATAATTTAAGTGATAAAAATGATAACTAATTGAAATAAAACTTACAAGACCTCAGTCGATATTTATTTTTGAATTTTACGTATTGTACGTGTATAGGGTTATCCTTCATACGGTTTCCTAATGAACCCTTCTCTGGCCGATGTTGTGACCATAACCACTAATAGTAATATAATTAAATAAATCAAAATATTTATGCTACTGCGTCTTTAAAGTTGAAGAGATAATTAGTGTATCCAGAGGAACACGAGTTTATTTATTAAAGATAACTTACAACAGTATTTCTTGGTTTTTATGTGCCATGTGTTTAGTGATTAAGTGAGTTGTGCTCGATATATTAAAGAAAACCTATACAGTTCTTTCTCTTTGAATTTTTTTGGCAAACAAATCTTAATAAAATATTTTCATGGATGATAAATGAAAAATTGATGTCATTATTGTTTTCAAAACGTTTAAGCTGAACTTTATTCAGAAAACTAATGAAGTCTAAAGTCATTAATTACCAAAATTTTAAATACTTTACATTCCTGTGTTTTGAATAATTTAGAGATAAATAATAAACTTTTGTGATAATTTTGTGGCTGATGTAAACATTTTAACAACTTTTCGTAAAAGTATTAAAAGGAACTGAGAATGATAATTTTTCTACAGGGTGAACCATAAAAAACGAATAGAGTTAAAGAGTTTAGAATATTTTAAAGAGCAAACCAGTAATGAAATATTTAAATAAAGATAAAAATTAACTAAAGAGACAATCCAAAGAGTACTCACGACATTTGGTGTTTCGACACTTATTACATTGTAATAATTTTCTAAGTTTATTCATCGTGTGTTTCAATTCCTTCAGTTATCTTGGTAAAAGTGTGAAGCTTTAGTAAGTCTTTGCATGGCCAGGTGGTTAAGGCACTCGAATCGTAACCTGAGGGTCGCGAATCTGAGTCCTTGTCACACGAAACATGCTCGTCCTTTCACCCGTGGTAGTTTTGTTATGTGGCAGTGAATCCCACTATTCGTTAGTAAAAGAGTAGTCTAAGAGTTGGCGGTGTGTGGTGCTGATAAGGTGCCTTCCCTCTCGTCTTGCACTGCTAAATTTGGCGCGACGGGGATTCGAACCCGTCACCTTCAGATTACGAGTGAAACGCCTTAACCTACCTGGCCTTGAAGAGCTTTTCTTTTCAACAATGAACCAACGTTAAGGTGACATTTCAAGAACCCACGGTCTCCACCTTCACCTCCAACTTTCTCTGTGTGTACACAACTGACGATCACACGCTAAAATCTTACCAATAAATAATTAGCACACTACACAGATTATAGACCATGAAATATAGTAACACACATACCAACACCGCTGTTAGGTTCGACCCCACTGAAAACTTAAAACAAAAGAACATCTTAATATATGATTTTCTACTAAAGAACACAGTGGTGTTAAGTAAATTTATAGGCCAATTCCTGTTTCACAAAATTTTTAATTGTCCAAAGTTTCAGACTATTTGATAAAAATCATTTTAATTGTTTCATTATTTACTTCTTGTTATTAAAGTCAAGTTGTACATAAATTATTTATCCAATGAAAACATTATAAGGATGACATCATACACCTAAACCGCTCTGACATCTAGTGAAATGTGAATTACATTCAGTAAATAAGATTATTAATTATGAGAACATGAGCTATTAAATTATTGTGTGAATATTTGCTATTTATTTTATTTCTACAAATAACTTGAATAATATGATAAAAGTACAAAGTTATTATATTTTAAATACAATTTTATGTTTATTTGTCTTTCTGAATTATTTACTATAAAATATGAAATATGCTATTAAGCACAATATACATTACATAAACTAATTATGTAAAACCTCAATAATTGAAATACGGCCCGGCATGGCTTGGTGGGTTAAGTCGCTTGACTCGAGGTTTTATTCATTGCAGGAAAAGTTATCTTCTGTGGAATACGTATCTGAAAAGGAACCGTAGTAAATAAAGTGATAACAATTACATAATACTGATATACGGTACAGAATGTACTTAGGTGGCGCTGCTATCGACACTAAAGCCTTTTCTTTGTTCTGTTGTTGTTGTTGTTTTGAATTAAGCACAAAGCTACACAATGGGCTATCTGTGCTCTGCCCACCACGGGTATCGAAACCCGGATTTTAGCGTGTAAGCTTTGTTTGTAGTATCGCTTAAGTAAAATAATAAAACAAGAAACACGAAAACTCGAAACACTTTTCAGTTCACCCATGAAAACAAAGACAAAGAAAGGATTCACTTTCCAAAGGAAAGTTCTGTTTTATAACAAATTCTGTAGTCATTAATTAGAAGACTAAAATGCTTATGAATTTAGGACTTATAATTACGAACTTACAGGTGTGAAAGGAGAAACATAAAAATATACTGTATTTATTTCATTAATTCATTAAGAAATTTTCTTTTTAAAGTTTTTAGAAGGCCCGACATAGCCAGGTGGGTGAAGGCGTTCGATTCGTAACGGCTTGGCATGGTCAAGCGCGTAAGGCGTGCGACTCGTAATCCGAGGGTCGCGGGTTCGCGCCAGCGTCGCGCTAAACATGCTCACCCTCCCAGCTGTGGGGGCGTATAATGTGACGGTCAATCCCACTATTCGTTGGTAAGTTAACATTAACATTACAGACTGTTTAGGTGTCTAAACATACAAGTAGGCTCTACACATTACCTGATATTGCTACATCTACATTATTATTACAACATTCAGTATAAAGAACTTTATAACAGGATGAAATTACTGGTTTTATATAAAAAGCACGTAGCAAACTCAAATATTCTATTTGTAAAATACGCAAGACTTCAAATACTTTATAAATGAAACAAATAGAGAATTCAATATACATTTGTGAAAATAGTCGCATTATGTCTTCTTTTTTCTCAACATTACTCATTTTGGATTAAGGTGGGTAAGACATTCGATTCGTAAGCTGAGGGTCGCGGTTCGAATCTCCGTCACACCAAACATGCTCGCCGTTTTAGCCGTGGAAGCGTTATAATGTGACGGTCAATCACACTATTCGTTGATAAAAGAGTAACCCAAGAGTTGGCGGTGGGTGGTAATGACTAGCTGCCTTCCCTCTATTTTTGCACTGCTAAATTAGAGATGGATAGCGCAGTTAGCCCTTGAGTAACTTTGCGCGAAATTTACAACAAACCAAACCAAAATCATATCTGACAATTATTCAATTACAGTATTGTGGAAAAGTGTTGTCCCCCGCTGTTATGGTGATAAGTCTACGGATTTACAATGCTAAAATCAGTGGTTCAATTCCCTCTCGATGGACTCAACAAATAGTCCGATGTGGCTTTGCTATAAGAAAACACGAACACAAAAGTATTAGGGCAGGAAAATATTTTGTCATCCTTTCCTTTTTGTGGGGCTAATTCTTCCATGTTACCACGTAAGAAAACTCAAATATTTTATACCTAAAACAACATGGTAATACTTTAGTGTTGACAACCGATGAACCAGTATGAGAATATTTGTCATTCTTTAGAATTTCCGTAAACTTGTACCAAGGGTATATCATAAGGGTTTTGCTTGAATGAACATACTGATTAATTTTAAGGTCTGAAATAACTGCTCAATGCAGTGTGTTAACTATAATCAAACTTTTTCCAATTTATTCGAATATATCTTTATTCGAAGATTCCCTGATGAACAAAATTCCATCTTTTGAAATTATTTAAGCTACAGGACTTCAATTTTGTCTCGCGTACAAGAATCATTAAACAACGTCTCAACATGGAGCAACAAGTGGAGAGTCGTGTTAAACCCAACAAAAACACAAGTAATTACTTTCTATAGGAAACTTAAGAAGCAAAGAAAAAATCTAGAAAAAATAAAATTATCACTTGGAAACACAACCATTAACATGAGCAAAAAGAAGCTAGTAAGAAACGAACATATGGTACTGGTGTATGTTAGAAATCAATTTAATAACACTCCACAAATAAATCTTCATACAGAGAGTGTGTAACACATTATATTAAGTCTTATTTTCATGGCCCAAAAAGCTTAGAGAATTGTCAGTTGAGCAGAGAGTTCGTACAAAAACTTTACGTGGTGCTGATTAGACTCTCCAGCAAATTGCTTCAGAATTGAAATGTACTCCTCGAACTGTCAAGTACACCCTAGATCATGAGACTGAGACAGGTAAGTTAGAAAATAGGAAAGGAAGAGGAACACCTAAACTCAGTTATACTGATGTTAAGTATCTTTGTTTGTACAGCTTTTAGGACAGAAGGAAGATTACACGAGATAAACAGCCATGAACCAAATTTCAGAAAAGTGTCCTGATATACAGTGTCAAGAAGACTCAATGAGAATGAAATATTTGGTTGTAAAACAGTTAGAAAACCTTTACTTATATCTCCAATCATCATAGAAAGACTGGAATCTGCTAAAAAATACAAAAGCTGGACTGCTAATGGTTGGTAAATGGCTTTTTGAGTGGATAAGTCCAATTCTGAAATATTTGGTTCAAAATGTAGGTCGTACGTCCGACGGAGGAAAGGTGAAAGATACTTACCTCAGTACATAGCACCAACCATGAAATATAGGTGGAGTCAGTATAATAATATGGAGGTGTTTCTCTGTTAATGTAACAGGAGATATTTGCAAAATAAGTGGAATAATGAACCAGTACATATACCATCAGATACTGATACGTCATGATGTATCCAGTGGTTTGTGTATTATTGGTTAAGGATTCTACTACCTAGAAAACAACTTACCTCTTTCAGACATGAACAAAGAAACTGCTTGAGTCATTTTATTGATACAATGCTTCCCCATAGAGCCCCGATCTCAACCAGCTTGAATAGATCTGGGACAAGAAGCTGCTGGTGTCATGATATAATGACCCCATAGAGTCCTGATTTCAACCAGCTTAATAGATCTGGAACATGATGGATCAAAAACTTGACATGTCAAAAATTACTTCTAAAGAAACTTTATGGAAGTGCATTACAGACATTTGAAGTAGATTCCCAAAGGACACTTTTATTAGATGTGTTGCAACGATGGTTGAAAGACTGTCTTTAGTTATTAAACCAAAAGGGGGACATAAAATATCAGCTGTTTACTGAACTCAACACTTCCACTGAGTTTCTGTTGTACTATGTTTACCGAACTCAACATTCCCACTGAGTTTCTGTTAAACTATGTTTACTGAACTCAACACTTCCACTGAGTTCCCGTTGTACTAAATACAAACATTTATAACATTTTGATGTTTTACCTGTGGTTTACCTTCCAATGTTCTTTGACAGAAACCTAAAACCTAATCCTTGATTTTGTCCTAACAATTTTGCACATTACTGTATATCGGTAATACTAGTATTTAAATAATTTATCTAAAGGAAATAAATCTGTAATGCTGAATAAATACCTTGAATTTCACTGACTGATCACAACTTGTTAAACGTTTACACAAAAACAAAAACTTGTTTCCGTTAGTAAAATCCTAAAGCTATACTTGTTAAGAAACCATTACAGCCCGAAAGTTGATAGTTGTTAAAACTATTGGCATCATTGCGTATACAGGACTCAAAATGGTGCTAATCTAAACTGTTTAAATTGCAAAAATCTAAATTTTTATAACAATGTGGTTAAAAACTGGTTTTGATTACAAGTTGTGGTGTCGGAACATCTGTTTGGAACATAGTTTGATCTAAATCATGTAAAAGAACTTAGAACTTATCGCAGCTTCAGTTAAGTATATGATGTAGTTGGCTAACTTATGTGTAACAAAAGAAAATGTACTATATCAAGTAAAGATTAATAGCCATCTTGTCACTACTCTGACATCATCACTTGAACAGTAGATAACCTGGCATCTAAAGCTAATAGTTGAAACTAAGTAAGTATACAGGCAAATAATGTGAACGTTCATATACGTTATAAAATTTCACAACTCCATTGTAAAATAAGTTTCATTTTTTACTTAAATTTGTCATCAATAGAGCAAATATGTAGGAACATCAAGTCTTTTTGTTGTCCATTTTTAAACGAATTAATTTGAAGTAAGGATTATGTTTTGATACTGATCACTAACAACACCCCACATGAAGTAAAAATGTATCTCAAGATAACTGGTATGGGTAATAAAACTTTAATTAAAATAAAATACTGAAGAACGTTTCGACCTTCTTAAGTCTTATTCTGGTTAACAGGTCAAAACGTTGTTCTGTACTTTATTTTAATTACGTTTTAAGAATACAATAACAAAATAGCTGTCAGCATACGCTGACAACTAAGATTCTGCTCTATCCAAGTGTTTAGTAGAGATTTATAATAATATCTATTATCTTTGTTGTAAGATATTCGCGTTAAAATAAAAACTAGAAATAGGAAAAAAAAACATATTTGTTGTCATTGTTCTATTAGCTAATAGCCAAACGAATAAAAAGTGAACGTGACAGAGTCTGTTTACAAGTAGTTTTTAAAGTCAGGATTATTCTTTATGCCAAGAGAAATGCTTCCATATTTGTAATAAAATAAAACATGCCTGCTTACAGAATTAGTTTCAGGAAGAATGGGGTATCAAAACTGTATTATGATACAGTTTAAATTAAATATCGAACAGTACACTGAATTCTGTGTCATTTTCTAGTATTCGAGATCAAAGGCGTTGTTGCTGGTGGTGTTTTAGCGCAAAGCTGCACAATGAACTATTTGCACTCTGTCTATTGCTGGAACCGCAAATTTCAGCACTGTAAGCACATAAACTTATCGCTGATCAGCTGTGGTGGGTGGAAGATCAAAGGCAAAGTTCTGAATTATGATTTTTATGGAATGGATTGACTGAAAAAATTTAAAATGACTTCACAAAAGCTTTACTTAATTTTGTTGTGGTTTGTTTGTTTGTTTTGAATTTTGTGCAAAGCTACACGAGGGCTATCTGCGTTAACCGTCCGTTATATTGCAGTGTAAGACTAGAGGAAAGACAGCTAGTGATTATCATCCGCCGCCAACTCTTGGGCTACTCTTTTACCAACGAATAGTGGAATTGACCGTAACATAATAATGTCCTCATGGCTGAAATGGAAATCATGTTTGGCTTGACGGGGATGAGAACCCGCAATCCTCAGGTTGCTAGTTTGCGCCTGAACTATCTGGCCATACTAGGCTATTCTTTTTTTTTTAAGCCGATTGTAAACGATCACAAGCATGCCTTGTAATTTTATTAGTCAGTATATTAAAGCATGACTTTTTATGAGTAAGTTCTAAATTGTAATATTAGTTTCTGTTTTGTTTTCTCAGTTGATTTCTTCCAAAACCCCTAGGTTTTCGTCATTTCTCTTTCTAATAAAAATCACCGTTAGCACTGGTTACTTCTCTTTCAGTCGTTACAACAAGCAACACAAGCTGTCGTAACCATCCTTTGGGATCGTGACATGTATAGTACAGGCAGAACTGTGTTTTATTTTTATTTTTACTTGAACAGATAATATTTTTGTGCATAAATTTTAAAAGAGATGACAGCAACACGAGCTAGCAGCTGGCAGTTTTCTATGCTGTCCTTGACTTTTCTACTCTTAATCCACTTTTACGCTATGATGTATTCAATTAGTTCCCTGTGTTTACGGGCGTAATTAACGACTGAAGAACCTCTGTCTTCTGAATGCTTCCAGAGTTGACACTAGTTTTATTTGTTTTCCTTTAGTGGAGAAACAAAGCGTTTACTATAGCTTTAGGCTATCAAGTGACGCTTGTCTGCATTTTGTTAGAAACTGAAGGGTGATGGGAAGATTTTAGTTCGTTCATAAAGTGCTCAAATACTTAAGATGGGTTCTCAAGTGCTCGTAACCCGAGCACTCGTGTAAATCACGTGGTTAGTACAAGCATATAGTTTACTCTTTCATGCTATTTTCTTCAGTTCACTGAATAAATAGTTTTTAATAAATAACGTTATTGAAGCTGACAAAGTGACAATATTAGAAAGCAGGGTCAGCTGTTATTTACGAAATCAGAAAAATTGTTTTTAGCTCATACGTTTTAAAACGTTTTTGTTCGTTGTTTGAAGATCATGTGAATAATTCAGTCATTTAAAAATAAGATTATATATTTCAAATTAATTTGATAAAACACGAGACATTACGTACTTGGAAAAAATAGTACATGTATTGAAGATTTTGTTTATTGGTTGTATTTTTTTAATTTCACGCAAAGCTACACAAGGGCTATCTGTGCTGGCTGTCCTTAATTTGGCAATGTAAACAAGATAGAAGGCAGGTAGTTATCACCACCCACTTCTTGGGCTATTCTGTTACCAACATACAGTGAAATTGATTGTTACATTATAATGCTCCCACGGGAATGTAAACAAGATAGAAGGCAGGTAGTTATCACCTGTTATGTAAATGTCGTGTAAATGTTTTTTAAACGACAACATGTCGTGTTGTATTTAAATTTTCATTTCTATTATCTATATTTCCATATTTATATTATTGTTTCAAAGTTTAAACAATAAAATATGTTGTTATTCATTTAAAATAACATTTAGAATTTTCTAGAATTAAGTAGACCAATCATATGTATGTAAATGAAATGTTGGCGGCCTCGTGTCTAGACGTTGAGTCTCGTGCGGGAGCGGACATGCGTGGATTGCTCTGGAGTTCTGTAGAAGTTTCGCGATGGTTCGAGAAGTCTAGGCCTACAATATATAAACAGACGAAGATGCGAGGAAGAAAGGAGAAAAGAGTCAGACATTAGTTTTATTCAAAAGAGAAGAGAGTCAGTCTTTCGTTTGAAAAAGTTTAAGTGTTTGCTGTGAGTTTATTCAACTTGGATTTGTGACTGAAGTTAGATCTACTGAAGCTGTGATTTTACTTCGTCAGTCTCTACGATTCACTCGAATTAGTGGTTATACTGAAAGGCAACACGTGTAGAACTATTTACGGGAAACCTGGAATATTGGAAGGCGATAAGTTTTGAGACGTTCATCGGAGGCATCGTGAAGGGAACTTCGTCGAATTTATTGAACTGTGAATTATTTCTGGACTAGAATTTCGGATTTCTGATCTGGACTTTTGGACTTTCATTCTAGATCATTATATTGAACACAGGCCAGTACCATTTTGTATTGTGATTAACTTTGCAGTTTGAAACCAGTACTATTTTGTGTTGTAATTAATTTTGAAGGTTTAAACTTAATATCTGTCATTGTTTTTATGTAATTTATGTTATATCTGTTACATATATAATAGTTTAGTGTAATAAATTATACAAGCTGTTATCTTTGTTTTTCTGTTGCGTTCAGTCTATATAAAATATAAAAAAACGTAACATCACCACCCACTTCTTGGGCTATTCTGTTACCAACGTACAGTGAAATTGATTGTTACATTATAATGCTCCCACGGCTGAAATAACGAGCATGTTTGGTGTGACAAGAATTCGAACCCACGCCTCTGACACTACTAGTCGAGCACCCTAACCACCTGGCCATGTCGGACCATTAAGAATTAACGTAAAGACTAGTCTATCACTCGATTTACCACTTCTCATCACATTCTATAGTTTTAAGGAAATTTTACTGCTTATAATATCTAAAACGAAGCGTTATTCCAAACAAAATTAGGCGTTTTTGTTTGTTTCTCAGACAAAACATAATGTTATCTATCTCACCCTACGGGCCCGGCATGGCCAAGCGTGTTAAGGCGTGCGACTCGTAATCTGAGGGTCGTGGGCTCGCATCCCCATCGCGCCAAACATGCTCTCCTTTTCAGTTGTGGGGGCGTTATTATGTGACGGTCAATCTCACTATTCGCTGGTAAAAGAGTAGCCCAAGAGTTGGCGGTGGGTGGTGATGACTAGCTGCCTTCCCTCTAGTCTTATACTGATAAATTAGGAACGGCTAGCACAGATAGCCCTCGAGTAGGTTTGTGCGAAGTTCAAAAACAAACGAACAAAACAAAATACTTAAAGGTGTGTATGAATGTAATGCCATTTCGGATCGCTGTGGTTATCGTATCCAGAAAGTACCCAAGAATTTATGAATTTTCCAGTTACAGGAAAATCATTCTTTAGAAATGACGTTCAAATACCACTAATTCGTCAGATAAGAGCAGCTCGAGAGTGTATCTTTCTACCCTCTAGTCTATCAGTTAAAAATTAGGGACGACCATGCTCTGACACTGATAAATATTAGAACCTGATAGTCCACCACCATCAATTGTCATTCTCACACTAATGTTAATCGATATCACGATATTCAAAATGTACTGTCTAAATATATAGCACAGTTTTCTCCCACATATATGTAGATATCATGGTGTACCGAGTTAAGGCAGTCCTCACAGTGGCACAACGGAATGTCTGCTGACTCACACTGCTAGAAATCGGGTTTCGATGCTTGTGGTGTAGTTTTGTGCTTAACATCAACCAGTTAGTCAGAATTAAGGCACTATGGACTCCGGGAAAAGAATAAATTATTATTCTCTCTTGCTTTTAAGAAAATACCATAAATTGAATGTATTAGTAAGAGAAAAATCTTTAAAATAGTATATATATATATTATCTTATTATTTATTTCTATGCTTACAACACGCAGTGGGCCTCTGACGACAAAATGACCCTAGGCAACTGCTGCTTTTGTCCATCGGTTAAAATGGCCCTGTATATTAATTGTGTATAAGGGACTAGATATTAGATGTACTTCCTCAATATTCCCGAAAGCATTTTGTTTTAAAAGTAAATGAAACCATAATTAAAAGTAACAAATATTATTATTTCTTGCTTTTGAAGTTCATATGTAACACTGTTTTGTGGCCTACAGAGTGCATAATGCTTCTCGTGATTCATGGCAAGTGTACATTTTACTGCCGTAACAAGGGAACAAACTCAACATTAAACATCTATTATGGGACGTCATTTAGGTGTCTAATCACTGACTGGTTAGAGCAGGTGACTCTTCAAGGCGGTCTGTGGCCCTCTTTCGGGAAAAATCCCACATTATTTTATATTCACATATACAAATATCAAGAACTTGAGTCTGTTGCATCATGATTTTGAAACAATGGTTAATTACTTAACAAACCATAATCACGGAACATTTAACTTTTTATATCTTAATCTATTAAAGTGAAAATAACCTTAACATTTGAAAAATGTAACTAATTTATTTAAATTTTAGAAACGATTTTCAAGGCTTTTCTTGTTCAGTAGAACAAGTAATTCCTAAAGTATAAAAATATCGCAGTTCAAGGACTCGTAATTCGTGATTATTAAAGACGGATGGTCATTCACTGTCTTCAAGGCTACAACTAGTTCACCAGTAGCACATGGTGTATTTCTAATGAAAAACGAAGTAATCAATTTTCAAATAATGGCACCTACTGGGTTGTGATGACATGCAAATGAGAACGAATGAGATAGACAAAGATACTATTTAAGCTGAAATTCTATGAAAACATAAAAACGTATGTTCATAAACTGAGACCATTAACATTATTTTAGTTTTCCTTATAAGCTTATTACTAGAAAGTCCCCTAATGACACAGCGGTGTGTCTGCAGACTTACATCGCTAGAACCCGGGTTTCGATATCCGTGGTTAGCAGAGCACAGATAGTCCATTGTGTAGCTTTGCGCGAAATTCAAAACAATCCTTGTGTTTGATAGAAAATACTATTTGTTGGTCCGCTTCTAGTCTATTAATGGTACTATGTGATTACCAATTAATTAGCTATATATTCCTTGACTCTTTGTCGTTAAATTTAAATAAAAATTTACGCATGTATGTGTTAGTAAAATATTTATAATACATTTTACGTCTATTAGCCTGGCCTGGCATGGCCAAGCGCGTAAGGCGTGCGACTCGTAATCCGCGGGTTCGCGTCCGCGTCGCGCCAAAACATGCTCGCCATTTAAGCCGTGGGGGCGTTATAATGTAAAGGCCAATCCCACATTTTGTTGGTAAAAGAGTAGCCCAAGAGTTGGCGCTGGAACCTTAGAGATGATGGTAAATGCTCGTCTTGTTTGGTTCCTCGAATCAAAAACCTTCTCTCGACCACCCAGTGTGGTTCCGACGATAGCACTCTACCACGGATTACCAAATTCGACTTGAAACATTAATCAGAGAAGCCTTTGTCAAAGTACATCTTGTATCAATATTCTTTGACGTTGAGAAGGCGTATGACACAACATGGAGGTTGTTCCTCCATATATATGGGTGACATAGCCATTTACCCATGTTTATTAAAAACTTTTTAATGGACAGGAGATTCCAAGTTTGTGTGGGTTTGACACTTTCCCATTCTTTTCTACAGGGACTTGGGGTCCCTCAGGGGTGTTTTGAGTGTCTTTTCAGTATAAAGATTAATGCCATCACTGAACAACTTCCTCTCATTGTTGCAAACGGGATCTATGTCGACGACTTTCATATCTTGTGTCAGTCGTCGAACATGAGATATAATAAGTGGCAACTACAAACTGCCCTCAGTCGTGTATTGAAGTGGACCATGGCGAACGGCTTTAATTTCTCCCTCTCTCTAAAACCATTTGCATGCACTTTTGCCACAAACGGGGTATTCACCCTGATCCTGAATTTCATATCGGTGAAATTTCGCTGCCAGTCGTCCCTGAGACCAAGTTCTTGGGGCTTATCTTTGGCCGTAAGCTAACCTTTATACTACACTTAAAGCAGCTACAGGTCAAATGTACACGAGCACTGAACATCCTCCGTGTCCTCTCTACCATCGGTTGGGGAGCGGATCGATGTTCTACGTTAAAGATATATCCTGCTCTTATTCGATGGAAATTCGACTACGGATCAATGGTCTGTGGCTCTGCCAGACCCTCGGCCTTAAAGATGTTGATTTCCATTTATCATCAAGGACTTTGACTCTGCACTGAGGCTTCCCCCAGTTCAGAGCTTATACGTAAAATATCATGAACCTTCTTTGCACTTTCATACTTTTTCAGAACAGACAATCAACCATTGCTCCTTTCGGCCTTCGCTTCCAGGCGCAATTGGATGAATTAGGTCTGTCTTTGGATAACATTGCAGAATCTACTGGTCAGCCCATTTCACCACGGATTACTACAGTCCCTATATGTGACCTTTCTTTAAGTTATCTGAGAAAAGCAGATACTCCCGATTGGAAGTACCGTCTTTTATTTATTGAACATCTTTCCATTCCAAATTATACGGATAGTTCTAAATAAGGTGACTCTGTGGGCTCTGCCATGGTTTGTTGCGGTTTGGTGGTTGCACGCAGAATTCCCTCTTCAGTTTCTGTGTTCACTGCTGAACTGTATGCCATTTCTTTTGCCCTGGATCATATTGAAGCTAAGCAGCACTCCAACTGCACTATTTATACTGACTCGCAGTTCTATACTGGCCCTGGAATTGCTTTACGTTGATTCACACCCTGTTCACGCTGATATTGAAAACCGACTGGCTAATTTCTCATTGACATTTACTTCTATCCAGTTTTTTTTTTTATACCAGGCCACGTTGGTATCCGCGGGAACGAGCTTGCAGACACGGTCGCTAAATGTATTTGCTCTGGCACTATCACCACTGTGCCATACATGGAATATGGTCATGTATTCAAGACTCGGCTTTGTGTCAGCTGGCAGTCGACTTGGAGTGAGCAACGCGAAAACAAACTTTTCCAAATAAAACTCTATATTGGACTTTGGCCATCCAGCTTCTGTTAGGTTCGGAAGAAGGACGTTGTTCTAACTAGACTACGCATTGGTCACAGTTTTTTAACTCATCGTTTTCTTCTATTTGGAACTGATGCGCCAGTGTATAGTCTATGTTACACTCAAATCACTCTTAGCCACAATTTACTTTCTTGCCATCGTTACGACTCTCAGTGACGGCGCTATTTTAAACATATTCTGTTTCAAGATTTGTCCACAACATCAGACAATGTTATTGGTGACGATAACACTGTCCACCTTAATAAAGTTTTTAGTTTTTTAACGGCCATTATTGTTTTTAATGTTATTTAAGTGTTTTATATTTCTTATTAAACCTTTTTTTATTGTTCGTTCCCTTTAAAGAGTCACAATCTCTCTAATTCGATTTGAAATTAAAAAATTGCCGTAACATTAAATAACTCGACACCAGGACTGAAAAGGCAAACTTCAGGTGACTAACGCTGCTGTTTGAATTACCCGTCAGTCGTTCTGGCGAGTTATTATTACAATTTTGCTGCATGTCTTTTAAAACACTTTTACTACTCTACCCTTTGATAATGGCTGTAATGCCACATAACCTGGAACCAGGATTGGAAAGGCCAACTTCAGGTGACTGACGGTGGTTCTTGTACTTATCCGTTAGTCTTCCTGGCGGGTTATGATAATTACCATTATGTTACAGAAAGTCCTCTATAACTTTTCTTTGTGTAGTTTCTCTCTTAACATTGTAGACTGGATGTCAACATTGGTTTTATGCCATTTATGTTTTTAATTGCTGTCTTGTTTTACCTTCATTTTCTTTTATGAATTTTACATTTACTTTACTTTTACCGGACGCTGGGAAAGCTATTATTACAACTTTTATTACTTTACCTTTTGATAATGGCCGTAATAACACATAACCCGGAATCAGGATTGGAAATGCCAACTTCAGGTGTCTGACGGTGGTTTTTGTACTTACCCGTTAGTCTTCCTAACGGATTATGATAATTACCATTGTGCAACGGAGTCTTTTATAACTTCTTTTACTCTGGTTTTTCTCTTAACATTGTTGACTAGATGTCAACAATGGCTTTATGCTATTTTTGTTTTTCAATGCTGTTTTGTTTTCCCTTCGCTTCCTTCTATGTATCTTACTACATTTACTTTTACCTTTTTACCGGACATTTGGCGCAGATAGCCTAGCTGCTCTGTGCCATAAAACATTAAATCAAGCAGCCTCTGTACAATTAGAGTAAGAACATTTATTGTACTGTACATTTATCTTGCCTCCACTCAGTTGACCATATCTTATTTTCGTAGCTAAAGCTTTATTTTCCACATTGTGTTTAGTCTTCATTCCTCAACTCAGTCACATCAAAGATTAATTTTCATCTGATACAATTTTACCATTCTTATTGAAAGGTTATAAATGTGTCCAAGAATACCACAGAAATATGGAATGTTATATTTGGTGTTGATATTTTGGTTAGTCTTGAAGGACCAAATTTCTAAGGTTCTTAACATTTATATGTACAAGTCATCTTTATTAATATGAAACATAATACATTCATGGCTGCTGTAAGATACAAACAAGGCTCTCATATATCAAGTTAAAATTAGCTGTATAAACTTTTTACTTTTTTGTCAGCTTATGAAATAAAATTATTTTAAACACTGGTAGAGAAATCTTGCACTTCACAGAGATAAATGTTTTGTTTAAATTAAAAAAGTAGCAGTCTTAGAAATATGAATGTTTCAAAAATTCTGCAGCTAGCACTTTGACCACTATGTTACAATTACACTTAAGAACATAAATATATTGCCATGTCTTGAAGATTTCTATGGAACAGTTACTTTATGTCTCATCATTTTTAAGAGTAGAACTTAAAACACAATTTTCTAGAAGAAAATTTTACAGACTCGTATCAGTTTCTCAATCCTCAAAAGTAGAGTTAGATGGCTAACTTTGAACAATGTCCATGAGTTTAAGTATTGTTGAATTTTGTTGTTGACTTAGCTAGGTATAATGATATTTTGTGCAAATAAATTTGTAACCCACTTTAAAAGAAAACATCACGTAACACAAAAGTAAAATTCTAAGACAGAGTATGAATACGTATATGAATGAGGTTGAAAACTATAACACATTTATACATTAGTTTTAACTGTTAGAATTTCTGATAATTCCAACACTTCTTTTGCTTCAGTTTCGTTAAATTTTGCTTTCTTTTCAGGGCTACATTTTTCACTCACTGTATCTCCTGCTCCATCTTCCAATTTTCTCTTTGAGAAATCCTTATCTAGTTGTTCAGGTTCTGCATCTGTATCTTCATGTAATAAACAAAGAAACATATTTTTAAACACCAGCACAACAGTAAAAATGTATGAAACTTCCATAAATTGATTTTTGCATCTACAGACACTGTTATTTAGACATAAATTTTTAAAACATAGTTCTTCCCTTGCAGCTGTAATAACAAAAGGTTAAAATTCAAATTTAACTAACCACTTTCCTGGACTATTATCTTTAACAGATTCCTCATTTACAACTTTTGTTGACTCTCCCAATTCATGTTCAACTTCCTCTTTTGGTTATTTATTATTTTGCTCAATTTTTTCTTCTTCTGTTACAGTTTCAGTCTTTTGTTCTTTGCAGTAAAAAGATGTATTGACAAAATTTTAAATTGTTTTGAGATGAAACACATCCAATATGGTCTACATTTCAAATTATATTTAAACATAGCCTAATTGATATAGTATATTTCATATTAAGAATCTTAAACCACTTACAATTGTAACGATCCTTTCATAATTCGCGAGATCTGTTAAGATCATAGAGGAATCATGTCATAAAATTTTAAAAACATCTTGGTATAACAACAAGCTCTTGGTCTACTTCCATAGACAGGTTGTTTTGACTGCAACATTCAATAATTATATGACAGAGAAAAATAACTGACTTTTAAACAGCAAAAATATTTTTATAAAAAATTATCACAGACCTTTGTGTTGAAGCAAATCAATATATTAATGGTTAAAATTTAAGTGCAAACATTTTAATTTAAAATACTACAGAATGTACTATTTTATTGCAAGTAACTCTTCATTTGTCTTTGGCATTTGCCCCTTCAAATTATTCACAACAATTTCAGCTTGTTCTGAACTGTAAAGTAAATTAAAATTCTGATATACATACTTCCTTCAAATGTATAAAAATATGCTTGTCTAAAGGTTTACTACAATAACTTTTCTGTTTATGATATCACTATTCAATTTTCCAATAATGGTCAACAGATTTAAATTTGCTGATAACATTAAAGTTCTAGTTATAACTGACTGCCTTATAAGAGGATTTGGATTCTTTGGAGAGTTGGACAAATATATGACAGACTGTTTTTAATTATAATAGATGCAAAATTATGCATCTGAGATATAATAATTTACAATATTAGGGAAGAAAACGACCTTGGTGTTCTACAGATCAGTCCCTTAAATCACCTAACCAATGTGCTGTTGGTAGTGACTAAACAACTAGAACTTTGGGTTGTATCAATGGAAATAATGAATATAAGTCTAGTAAGGATGTAATGTTATATGTCATTGATTGGGCCACATTTAAAGTACTGTTTTCAGTCTTGAGTTTCATGCATTAAGAAATACATCGAATTATTGGAAAAAGTTCAGAGGAGGGCTACCAGGATGACGCCTCCCTGAAATGGAAAGGTTAAGATGTCTGAACATGATTTCTATTCAATAAAGAAGTTAGTGGGAATCTGACTGAAGATGCTTAACATAGTGTTCATGCATCATTTTTCTTTATGCATTTAATGGTGAAAATGGTAAGACTAGGGAACCCAAATATAAATTGTGAACAGGAAGAAGTCATGTTCAACTGCAATAGTTTTATTTTTGTAATGGGGTGGTTGGTCTCTGAAATGGATTGTCTTTAGGTATGGTGGATACGGTCAATTTAAAGAAGTCTTATGGAAAGCATGATAAATATTTGGATAAGGGCTAGCTTTGAAATTTGATTTTAAAGAGTTTGTTTAATTCAGTGGATAAGACAGCCTAGATTTACCAGGAAGTTATAATACTAAATATAAAATATTTAAAATCTAATCAAACTGATAGATGCTCAAGTCTCATGTACATATTTGAGTCACCAACACTGACCTGCTGTAGCACACACATCACCTGAAATTAAATTTGGTGCCAAGCAATTTACAGTCCCATAGAATTACTTTTAGTTTTATAATTTCTTGTCACGTGTTTCTGGACTACGGAACTAACTAATGACTAAATAAAAATAGTAAAAGTTCGATACCTATGTTTTATACATCGTTTGCAGGGTTTCTATTGTAACTGTAATCGTTTATTCCACGTGAAAAACAAGGATTCTCATTATAAAATTAAAAGGCACAAAATAGCCAACTGCTATTCAAAATTAAAATTAGCACAGTGTAATTAATAATATTATTTGGTAACTTTATTTATTTTAATAGGTGGTGTGCTTTTCTGAAATTAAACACAAAGCTACCTAATGGGCTATCTATGCTTTGCCCATCACGGGTATCAAAATCCGGTTACTAGCGTTCTAAGTTCGCAGATATCCTGCTAAGTAGGTTAAAAACAACAACAAAAACATTATCTTTCTTCTCAGTACAACTTGCAAGTTAACATAACAGTAAATTTTATTCTTAGTTGTATTTGTTGGAGTTTTAACTAACTAAATAACCTGTTAGTCCTGACACTCAGAGACTAATTTAATTTATTACGTTTTAAATTAAATGTTTACTACACTCAACGTCTAATTTACACTACAGTCTAAAAAAATTCTATTTTAAATAAAGGGTGGCCCGTAAGTCCCTACCCATCCATATATCTTATTTGCCAGTTATTGTATCCAGGATGTCACCAGTATTACTGCGCTCATATACCCACGTAATTGTCACAATACGCTCTTCAAGTGTAAATGGCTTACATCGGCCATATTTCTTTGAAAAAAAAGCCAACAAATTTATAATACATGCATAATTGAATATACCATAAAAGCATATGGATGGATGGGGACTTACAGGCCACCCTGTTCTTTAAAATAGGTTCTAAGGCAACTTACTCTGAGTGATAAAAAGTTAACATTAATCTTTATTACCTATACAAAAATATTATAATTAACATTTTACACAAAGTTAGTAGGTTTACTTAAAAATACCTTTGTTCTTCTTGTAGTACTGGCATTATTGATATAATATCATACAGAACAAAGACAAAAGTTTCAACCAAAGTAGACTTCCCAACAGTGAGACAACGAAACGAGTTATAAAATAGGCCCCAATACAAAGTTTATATTCACTTTTCAATCACGTGGCTCTGACGTCCAATGAACACAGTTCAAACGATGGAGGAACAAAGTTGCGTTTCTGTTACGCGAAACTGTTACTGAATGTCGACACTTTTACATATTTGAAATTATTTGTTTTTTTGCACTTGACCTCTGCGGGTTTTTATCCAAACCGTCATAAGGTAACTTTATCCAGGACACTGTGTCAACTTATATACTAAATTAATTATTAGAGTAATTGAGAAGTACTTAAAGTATTTACAATAATTATTCGTATTTCATCAAGATTAAACTATCATGACATTAATTTCAACATCAGAATAAAGATTAAAAGGCAATCAAGTGCATATTCAGTGCTTTATTTTACTTGTATTCAAACAACTCATATTTGAGTCTACAATAGTACTTGCTATTAAAAGAACAAAATATAGGTTAATTTTTATCGCTTATTTCATAACACGAGGTAAAATAGAATATTTTACATGTAACCTAATCCTAACACAATAATGCACAGGAATAATTAACAGTATATTGCAAAGTTGTTTTTTTTATATTTTGCTGAAAATGAATTTCCTGATAGATTTGACTTTATCAAAACTCAAAGTCCTAGTTATATTAACCTGTTATTATAGCAGGAATGGCATTACAAAAGAAACAAACAAAAGCATAACTTTATTTATTTCATATCTATCGTGTGAAACACGACTTTATCTCTTACATTTTTCACTCTAGTAAACATCAACATTTAATAAAGCATTCTACTTTTATCTTTATGAAAATTATCATTACGTTTAAAGGACTTATTTGAATGTGGCAGTATCAGTAATAACTGTTTTTTATGGTGTTACATACATAATTGGAACAATTCTGTCACCAAGGTGTTTGCCAACGTCAGTTGATATTGGTAGTTCCCGATGTTTATGATTTGCACGATGATACAACGATAGTTGGTAAAGACAACTCAGGAAACAATACAGAATAAATCAGAGATCAGAGTTTGTTAAAACAAACAAGTGTTAGCGCAATATATAGACGTTGTCCCCTTTACAATACAATAAAACGAATAACAACGTTGTTTCTGATACAACTTCACAAGAAACAGGAAAATCGCCAGTTCTTTCAAACTGTGAAATACGTTGGTGTAGCTGATCGCTTTATTTCATGTAAGAATGAATAAGACGTGATATTTCATGAGTATATAAAAGTACTCCAACAAGTTAGTTTGATTTTGCTTCATAATTTGTGGATAAAGCACGTACAGTCTTTACACGTACACTGTGTTCTGCTACCGGTATAAAACAAAAACTGGTACATATAAATTTTTATTATATCAGTGTAAGAACTTACAACTTGTTTCATTTCTAAACTTTCTGGGCAATGTGCCAGACAAGCGATAATTTTGGTATCACTTCGTCACAAGACAATGATTCAAGAGTTGTCTGCAGTTTTCTCCGTAAAGTAACACATCTGTTTTTGTGTAGTAATACTCCTCCCAATATTATTGTTACCGCTTCAGAAATAATGACATAAGAAATCTGAATGATACAATGAGGATATGTTCTTTGACTTTACATCAACTCTTTAAGCTCAAAGGTTTCAACTGTATCTACTAGTACGTACTCAAAGGACTGACCAAAACCAATTCTCTACTCTTGTTCATCTGCCTTGATAATTTAATTTCAGACCGAGAAGATTTATAATGGTCATCAATCATGTTAATGTGATTACAGAACTATGATAGATCTGTAACATTTTTCAAAATAAAAACTGATAACTGTTTATCGTACTTTGTTCTCAATTATCGGTATTTTTGCACAAATTCCATGACAGTAATTAAATATATGATTCGTAAATCTTAGTGTGGTAGCTCCTGCTTTTGTGAAAATCGCCTTATCTTTTACCTAGTAAAGTGACCAAGATGATATTATCGTTTGGGTTTTCTTCATCGAAACGCTTGAAGTATTTTTTGTTTCTTTGGAAATTCAGCACCAAGCTACACAATGGCCCACCTTCGCTCTACCCACCACGTGTATCAAAACCCTGTTTTTAGCAGTGTGAGTTCACAAAAACAACACTGTTCCACTGAGGAGGAGCTTGAAATGTTATTGTTGTTTAATTTAAGGACTGAGACAGGAGACCTTGTTCATTCAAGACAGTATGTTTCATTTCTTGTAAGCTCATCTATTTATCTATCTATATATGCTATATGAAACATTAGGATCTTGTGACAGCTATCTAATTTTGATAGATCTGTGTCAGAGCACTTGCAAATGATCTCATAGTGTTTTTGTCCGATTAAGTGTTTGTGTGTTGGGGATTTCTGTTTCTCTGGAAAGCTTATTTATCCTCCTCAAATTACTGCTATTTCATTTTCTCTGATGAAAATTTTACATCAGTAGCAATATTTATCAAGTTCTGAAGATATCTTGAGTTGTTTAATGGATTTATCATTTTATTTGTAATACATCTGGAATCTTTTTTTAAAAGAATCAAGTTTGTTTTTGATGTTTTTTATCATTCTCTGTGATGTTGGATTCCCGCATCTTTATATTAACCACTGCCTTCACAGATTCGGTCAGTATCATTGAGGGTTTCAAATATATTTGTTTTTCGCCAAGGGGTTTAGAGAGATGCCTTTCAGCAAATATGTATTCCTTTTTGTATTGTAAGGCAAAACTTGTTCATACTCCACCGAAGTATCCACTAGTAGTATGCACTGTAAATTGTCCGCTAAGAAATATTAATGAACACCGGATTGAGTGTTAGGCAGATCTTTCATGTCTTTCAGGTACAGAGGCAAATAACTTGCAGTGATGAAATAGGGTAGCACATGTTTAACTTATTTTAAGTGGCAAATACAACCCATGTATAACTTCTTATGGTTCATACTATTGTTACGTAAATTAAACTGCTTGTTTTTTTAATTTTGCGCAAAGATTTTAAACAAAAACTATATGCACTAGCCATCCCTAATTAAGCAGTGTAAGACCATAGGGAAGGCAGCTATTATCACCACCTATCCCAATTCTTGGGCTACTATATTACCGACGAATAATGGGATTGGTTGTAACATTATCCCCCACGCTGGGAGGGCGAGCATGTTTAGCGCGACGCGGGCGCGAACCCGCGACCCTCGGATTACGAGTGCACGCCTTAACGCGCTCGGCCATGCCAGGCCTATTAATTTAAGAAAAAAACAATACAAACTTTGGACCTTTCCTCATCTGAGGGCAAACTAAATAGCTTGTTCAAGGTTTATTTCAAAATTATATTATGTTTTGGTTTTTATAATGCATTATATTAAACTGTCATGTTAACTAATATGTTGTTTTATATGTTGTTAACAGTTATTTCTTGTGTATCTCAACAGGTGATTCACCTAAAGAACCACAACGGTTCACGTTTCTCAACAGTGGATCAAGACAACGACGAAAACACGAAAAGTTGTTGTTTTAAATACGTCACACTATAGTAATATGTCGCTGATATCTGTAGTATTAAATATTAACTTAATGTTTGAAGTTGTTCTCGAATTAAGTGATTTATGAGAGAATCATTTGAGGCAAGCGTCTAAGAAAATTGTGTTAAATGTCTCGATCGTTAGAAGTTTGCAATTTCTCACAGATCAGGCGAGTCAAAGGTTAACTTGCTCAGACTGTGAATCCAAGGAGTTCGCTTTCCTTGCAAGAAGTCTCTTTTAAAAGGTAATTTTTAATACTCTAGCAATATATTCACGAGGCCTAATATTACAGAAATTAATGCTTCGTAACAAATTCAAAATTTTATCTTAAATGGTATAAAATAACTTTATAAATTAACATCTTATTTTGGTTCCAACGGCCCTCTATAGGTGAAAAGTAATTTCGGTTACATTTAATGTCGAAATGAACCAGTCTAATCTAACATCAAAATTTTGTTCTTTGAATATTAAAAGATAGTTTCTAAAATGGAATAAATAAAATCAACATATAAATATACATTAATGTAAAATAATTCAACATATTTACTCATTTTTTTTAAATTAACTTGTTAAATAAAATAATACCTTAAAACACCAGTCACTTCTAAAAACAGGATTTTATTCTTATATAATGTGTTCAAGGAAAGAATTATTTCGTGTGTGTGACAAGTAAGAGAAGGGTATCTTGCAGAAAAAAAATTACATATCTTGTTAACACTGGACTGTTTACTGCAGGAATTTCACTTACGAATATGTGCCTTGTTAGTTTTCCTAAAAAAACTATTATCGATTTATGTCGCGATGTATCTGAATGTTTGATGATGCTATTTCACAAGAATAGAAAGACATTGTTAGAGGAGGAATTCACCCAATTACGATACGATGAAATCTGTTTTTGAGATGTGTTATTCAGATGGTGAAAATCTTATGAAATTGAATGATTTTCCTGTTAAAAAAATTGTTTAATTTAAGATACCACAACTTCATCCCCGCCACTGAAGAAATTACTGCTTTAAGAGATACTAACTGGAAAATATAAATAAATATACTTATTACCCATTTAAAGGCTTTGTCTTTGCTGATGTAGATTATTTATTTTATCACAATGCTTTAATGACGAACAGTAAACTTGTTTGTATGCATAAACATGATACTGGATTATGTGCACTTTGTGGTAAAGAAACTGAAACAGTCGGTCATTTATATTGCCTGTGTCCAATGGTTCAACCCTTATGGATATTAGTATTCGACACTATTTCCTTTATCATTCAAATATCAGTACCAATGAATCAGAAAGGGCGAATTCTTGTACAGGGCTTCCTCGAAGGATTAAGAAAAGACGACAGCCCACAATGTATGTTTTTGATTACATTAGCTAAATATTGTATGATGATTGTTAGGAAAACTTGTTTAGCCAAAAATATCCATTTAAATCTGTTGTCATTTTATAAGAAAGAAAATAAGTTTTGATTATTCCAGATATGTTATTCGTAATGATGTCAATTCTTTCTTTCAATTTTATTATAAACTTGTTCGTCATTGTTCACAATGTTACATTATTGTGTGTCCTTTAATATGAGCAATTACAGTTAGTATTCGGTGCATAAAATTGTATATAACTGTGTATTTGATTGTTGTACATGTTTTTTATGTAATATATGGGATTATTAGAAATAATAGTGTCAAGAGGTTTGTAAATAATAATAAAAAGACGCGGGATATGTGCTTCTCATCGTTGAGTGAAGACGTGTTTTGCGTGAGCTCCACATTTACACTTCTGATGTTTTTATAATTTAGTTTCCTTTCCCTCGAATCTTTTTGCAAATTATATTCTTATAATTATTACTTTGAGTTAGATAAGCTACATTATCTGCTGTTAAATTTAATGTTAAGATTTATATTTTGCGCGGATCATTATGTCTTTTCCTGTACGGGTGGAAGGTGATATAATAAGGGGTGATATGTCTGATATGAAATCGTGTATGAAGAGTTTTGTTTTTTTGTGTCTCGATAATATCGACTACGGGGTTGTATTTCGTCAAACATGTGCAGAATATGGTGATGTATCACTCTCGGCAGTCGTTTCAAGACATGGCGGATTAGAACTTTAGTTTGTTTTACAGAGTGCTGCTGATTCGGCTATGGATGATGGTGTTGTTATTAACGGTCAGGTTTGTGATGTACTTTGTGTCGTTAACAAAGTTGTAACTGTTTCATATTTTCAGGTGCAAGAATTAATAACGGATAATAAAATTAAGGACAAATTAATTGAACTAGGTTGCACTCTAAAAGGTCCAATTGTGTGGAAACGTATTAAAGGTATCTATATAGGAATTAGGCATGTACGCGTTCAGTTACCAACAGGTGTATCATCTGTACTGTACGCCTTGTAGATCCAGTCGGAAACGCTGCATTATATCAAATAAAACACAATGACCAGATAAAAGTGTATAATAGATGTTTGGTCGATGATCATTTGTACAGCAGCTGTCCTAAACGTATATGTAGGAAATGTGGAGAGATCAGACATATTGCGCGAGATTGCAGCAACGATAATAATCAACGTACCAATATTGAACAAGAGACGCCTCCTGAATTCACCAACACCCCATCCCCATCACGTCCGAATGGAAGTGGAATCGCCTGTTTTAATTACTCAAGTTACTAACGTACGTTTTACAATCATTTGTGAATACGAGAAAAGAAAAGCTGTTGGAGATTGTTCCCGCCACTGTAACAGTACAGAAGTTATAATTTCTACCGAAAGGGGAAAAGATTATAATGTTATGGACAACGTGAATGTTACAAGAAAAAGGCTGTCGATTGATGAAAATAAACCACAAGAAAATACAAAAGTAAAACAGGTTCGTCTCAAGAAGAATAGCAGGAAATATAATCAGAAAGATATTACAAACAATGTAATTTTCCAGTTAAAATTATGCACTATTAATGTTAACGGGTTATCTGATATGTTTAAGCTAGAAAAAGTTTTAACCTTCCTTCAAAAGAGGAAATATGATATTTTCTTACAGGAAACACTTTGATATGATGCTTTTGTTGATCAAGTTACAGTGGGGAGGGGATGTTATCTCTGACCTACTGAATTGCATAGAAAAGGTGTTGCGATTTTTATTCGCAGAGGTTTAGAATAATAGTGATATTAATTATCACATTAGTTGAGAAGGTCGTAAGATAGTTTTATCATTTACTTATAGTGCTAAACATTTTAAAGCTGTTAATATTTACGCGCCAAGTTCTTCTGCAAAATGCTGTTCATTTTTCAGTAACTTAAAATTTGATATACCTTCTGATTTTTTCATTATAATGGGCGATTTCAATTGTGTTTTAAACGAAAGTTTAGATAAAAACCCAAGTCATCACATTAATGACAGATCTCGAACATTATTACATGAAGTTTTAAATTCATACGATATAGTTGATCTTTACCGTTATAGTTTTCCAACTAACCGCGAATTCTTTTGGTCCAGAATAATCTGTGGTAATTTGTGTCAGTCTCGTATCGATAAAATACTGGTGTCTCTACAAAGTCTATTCCGTTTTACGAAAATTGGGCATGTTCCATTTCGTTACAGTGATCATAATAAGTTGAACGTACAGTTAATTTTTCTCGTGCTCCGCGAGGGCCTGGTATGTGGTTGTTTTACCAGAGAATGTGAACTATGCTAGAAATACTGCATTACTGATTGAAAAAAGTAAACGCAGAAAAATTTATGAAAATGATTTAACCGCTTGGTACGATCAGTTATTTAGTGATATTTATCTTGTTACCAGTAAATATGCAAAACAAGAAGCTGAAAACCATAAGTATAAGTTTGTACGACTAAAGTGAAAGTTACTTAGGGAGAACAATTACTTGTCGGAAGACGTTCAGCGTGAACCGAAGTACGATTATTACTTGGAAGAACAAATGAACTATCTGTAGCTTACTAGTACAGAAGGAGCCTAGTTCGGGCACGTGTTTTATGGTTTTAAGAGGTAGAAAGGAGTACACGGCACTTTTTCATACAGAAAATAATAGACAGAGTAAAAAATACATTCGGATATTGTATGATGAAAATAATGTGCCTTGTACATCTATAACAGATATTTTAAACTGCGTATGTTCTTATTACCGGAAACTTGTATGGATGCAGCAATATTAACAGAGACTTTCTTTTCATTTGTATCTAAATTAGCTAAAACGTTGTCTTCCGTCGATCGAGAACTTTGCGAAGCTCCCATTTCATCGGAAGAAGTGATAAATACATTGAAAGGAATGAAGAATGGGAAATCTCCCGGTCTCGATGGCTTCACCACAGAGTTTTTCTAGATTTTTATGCCTCTTATTGTGGACGATTATGTTTAGTTGTTAAATCAGATGTACTCGCAAAACCAGCTACTACCAGTTATGAGAAAAAGGTTAATAGTGTTGCACCGTAAGAGAGGCCACAATACTAGATTACAAAACTGGAGACCCATAACTTTGCTGTCTCTGTCATACAAAATTCTATCCCGTGTTGTGACCTTGCGTTTGTCACGTGTTATTGCTAATGTCGTTTCTATAGATCGAACATGCTGTGTTACTGCTAGGGATATCATTACCACTCCACTGACGTTACGTTCCATAATGGAATATTTGGATTCATAGTGAGAGGGGTTGGGATTCTAGTCTCTGTTGATCATATGTAAACATTTGAAAGAGTTTATCATTCTTACATGTTTGCAGTTCTTTCTCGAATGGGATTCGGTACCAATTATTCCAATTGGATAAGATTATGTTGTACCAACATCACTGGTCTCGTTAAATGTAATGGATATCTGACAAAGGAATTTACTATTTCTAGAGGGATAAGACAGGAATGCCCTTTATCTGCATTACTTTTATCTGCATGAAAATTTCCCTTCGTCCAGTAAGTTTTTCAACCCCATTAATGCCTATTATCTCTGCTGCCAGCAGCATATCTACACATAACTCTTAAGGAGAAAGACAAAGACACTCTGTGCAGAACCTTTCAGAGAAGCCTTGGTACATAACCCACAAATTCGAGGAATTTTTCTCAAATACAATAATATCTGTTCGACTTCACTGGTATACATGCATGCTGATGATTTCAGGGAAGTTTTAAAGGGAAATGGCCCTTTAAAACTTTAAGGTATTCAGTTCCATAGCTGATTATGTACTCAACTACGGATGCATCCTACATTATTTTTAATTTAGTAAGTGCCCAACGTCCTCGGGGTCGACCAACTACACTTCAGCATGTCAAGTGTGTCATTTAAAATTTCCCTTCGTCCAGTAAGTTTTTCAACTCCATTAATGCCTATTATCTCTGCTGCCAGCAGCATATCTACACATAACTCTTAAGGAGAAAGACAAAGACACTCTAACAGACGTTGACATTAATCTTCAACAGCGACCTAATCCGAAGAATACAGCCACGTGCCACACTCACCACACGCAAATTAAGACTACAGACGCATCAGACATCAACGACACGTTCAGTAAGAATACACAAACCAAATTTCCAAGAAGATACAAATTGTTCTATTTAATTGTCAAATTAAAGTAAAAGAACCGATTAGTAGTATTTATACATGAATAATAATTCATGTTCGTATTCAACTATCAACAGATGTTTTTTCACATCATATGCCATACGCCTTGGGGATCCAACTGGAAAAGGTGCATTTTATCAAGTGAAACATAATGATCAGATCAAAGTTTGTAATAAATGTATGGCTGGTGATGGTTTGCACAGTAGCTGTCCTAAACTTGAATGTAGATAATGTGGAGAGATCGGACTTTTGGGGCGAGATTGTATTAATGTTAATAATCAAATTACTAATATAAAGCAACAACCCGCATCCTGAATTCACTGACACCCACATCGCGTCCGATATGGAAGTGGAATCGCTTACGTTCTTTACACGCGTGCTGTAATTTGCATGCACTTTGCTTATGTACGCTTTAACTTTATATGCATATATATGACAATATAGTGTTGGTCTAAAATTATTTCATTGCAGTCTCATGTATTATTAATATTAATAATCAAAGAGGATTTAGTAGAAACATAAAGTCTGTATAAAATATAAATACAATGCAAGTATTAATACTGAAATAGCACAATACCAATTCACCTTAAGTGCTGTAATTAATTGGTATCAATACAGTATGACAGTATTATTTTGAATATCATATATTTACACAAACAGGCAAATAATATATATACTAATGAATATGTTACAAGTTAAATTGTACTACAGTAGTTATGTGCTTTTTGTGTTATATAGTTAATGTATAAGTTGCAAGATAATTAGTTGATAAATGTTCTGCACACATTTGAAAGTTTGTGATGCAGTAATACCTTCTCTGTGCAAACATTGTATACTACTTACAGTTTCAAACAATTTAAGTTTAAAAGCAATGAACTGACAAGTTTTAATGTACATTTTTTGCTGACTTGTCAAAGAAATGCATTAATTATTGTATATAACACACAGTTAAACACTTTATCAAACTGTGTAAACATGGTAATATGTATATACTTAAATCAGAGGAAACTAGTCAGAAATCTATTTTTACTCTTTAAATAACAACATGTACTTGCAGGCTGACTGTACTTGCTTCACGAAGTTCACCCTCTGTTGACTTCAAAAGCCTCTCAAAATACTTTTTCATTGCCTGAAATACTTTGATTAAACTAGCTGATTGTTTTACCAAATCATCTCTATTTTCTAAAATTGACAAGTTTCTAGAATTTTTCATCCTTCAAAACTTCCAAACAATCTGTACTATGTATTCTTTTTGTGCTATTTTCACTACACAGTCAGTCATGTGTCCTGCTTCATGATAGTCATCCTTCAAGATCATACCTGTCTAACACATATGTAGAACCATTAGAAAGTGCTATGTGATTTTTGTGATGTATAACGTTAAAGTTTTCTGCTGCTTTTATTTCCTGACACCTGAGCAATCTTACATACATTTTTACAACCACAAAATGACCTAATAGCAGTATTTAAAAGAAGGGAGGATCCCAACAACCCTGGCTTAGTTTATACATTAAAAGGTACTTCATGGTTGTCGAAGTTTCATATAGTTGCTGCTGCTCAAGCTAAATTGTATTTAGAAACCAAGTACATGATTTTTGTGTCAAGTTGCAAACATACTTTGCCCAGTGATCTCTGGTAACTGATTAATATAATTTTATGTTTCTAAAATGACTCATCAGAACTTCTTGTAATGTTTAGCCAATGGATATCTGGAGTTACACACATCAAAAAGTATATTCAACTGTTGGTGAACTTCCCTTAAAATTAGGTAAGTTTGAGTCTTTGATTCAAAACTCTATGGCACCTAACACACTTGAACCTCTAGTTTGTGCTGAACATTTCATTTTCATTTTTTGCATCTTCCATCGAATGTGAATTAATAATAATTTATTCGATAGATGCAAGTCTTCCTCTCCTAGCAGTTTGTGAAGATTCATAATGAACTGCCATTTACTTCACTCACCATCTTGTTTTTATGAACATTTTCATTTGCAAACATTCATTTTTAATGAACTTTAACATTTGGCATGCTTCATCTTCTCGTAGCTTTGGTCTCAAGAAGTTTCCTTCTTTTCCTATGGTGCTAATAATAAATGTCCAACAGACACTTTCTTGTTGCTATTTAGAGAGACAACTACAAACACCAATAACGGTAACAAGAGGAGTTGTATTACCATCTATATCAACATAACTAATAAATTCTTTCCATCCCACTCCATATTTCTTCACATCAATTTCATCTGCAATTAAAGCATAAGTAACAGTACTAGTTCTTTCTTTTCTTTTCTTTTTTGACACTTATTGTGATGTATTAAGTTCTTCTTGCATAAAGCCTTGTATCCCATACTGTTTAATACTATTTTTGAATAACAGATAAAAATGGTAGAGTGAGATTGAAATTATTATTACAAAATTATAGGCTTTGGTGAAGTGAAACTGTAGAGTCAAGACAAAAGAAGTGGAGATTGTACATTACAAGTTAATTTTTGTCCCATTAATAAGAAACAATGTTATTTTCAACGTGTTAGAAGTGATACTGTTCAGTATATCAAAACCACTGACTGATTTTAAATGTTATCAGGGTTTCTATACTCACCTTTGATGAAACATCAGTTTGTTTGAAATGCCTGTGAAACTTTATTTTCTTCCCCAGCTATATTCAAATAACCAACTGTTTAGCTCATTCTTCTTTTTATTGTTGCAAGATTACCACTTGTAAACTAGCTGTGATCTATAAATACATGATGTGGTGTGGCCACCATGTATGCTTGGATGTTCAAGCATTCACACCATTTTCACAATATGTATTTAATGTACAAACATAAATATAAAAGTAATGTCTTCCATTCGTTTATTCAAGTTATATTTAAATATATGCTGTTTATAGCAGCATGACCAATACTGCCTGTACTTGAGGTAACTGGATACAAAGCAACTTTGTCAGTTTCATGTATGGAAATGAACCTTCTTAAACATAGCAGCGGTACCATAAATGGTTAGTAAATTTAAATATATTCTCGCATATTTACCAGTGGTATTAGTGATTTTAATTATAGAATAGGTTACCAAGAGCATTTAATTTCATATGTACTATCAATTTTCTGGTAATTAATTTTATAAAAGTATAAATTTATTTCATTTACTTAGTTATAGCAGACTTTACATGACAATGAATTCAAATAAAACTATACATCTGAACATCAACAGGTTTCTCGATAAACAGTTAATTCTGTTTTCAATAGTCTAAAGAAATGGTTGAATAATTAGAACAGGATATTCTTAATTCATGACAATAACATACATTTTGTAGGTACTGAAAAAGTGTAATTAAAATAATGACAAACATTTTTACCTGTTATATCAAATGTTTTTTTGAAAATGTTAAAAGCACAGTTTGAAGTAAAAACCAGTGAAGGATTTTGATAGATAGCCGTTATCTTTCCAAATGTTTACAATACATTTTTCTAGCAGTCTCTGTGGAAAACTGTATGAATTTTCAAAATACACGAAATCGGTTGAGTTGACAACTGATATATAGCATATCTAAATGAAAAACGCAAGCTTAAAAACTAAAGTTGCGTGTTCTGTAATCCCAAATTCATCTCAGTTTTAACTAACATTACTACAACTCTGCACTAACTTGTTAAGTATCTAAACTTTTACAAATATTTTGATAGTGATAAATCACTTATTAATTTATTTTAGGAAAAGAAGTCCCCATATCATTAACTTACCAGTGATTTGTTCTATTTTTATAATGTCATGAAATGGACAATGGCATTTTTACCTTAGTTACACCCTTCAACTCAAACTCTGCACTACATTTTAGCAACTGAAACACTGAAAGTGTTATTAAAGAACCAACATGGTTAGTTATTTTTATGACTTTAATGGACTTAACCAGAAACAGTCAATGCAAAAGTTGCCTAGATTTTCAAAGTGAGACATATTTACCCACATGAAGTGAAACATAGCCTTGAGAAATGTTAAAAAAGACACTTTTTTTACATTTGATACATAATCTGATATGTATTACACCATGTTTTACTTTTAAGTTTGTGAACTACAGATAGAGTATCTTAAAAGTTTATAAAAACAATAATAAAAGGTGTTCCAAGTTAGTCTGAACTAACTCAGAGCAAAAAGGCTCCTTCTTAGTTTTCTTTTTTGTGACTGAGCAATTCTTCAACTCTTGTCCATTGTTGGGACAGTGGCAAGTCTTCGGATTTACAACACTAAAATCAGGGGCTCAGTTTCCTTGATGGACACCTCAGATAGCCTACTGTTACTTTACTATATGAAAAACATATTCTGCAACACTTAATTCCTTCAGTGACAGACTACATAAAAAACATAACAGAGAGAAAAAAAAGAGTACTGAATGCTGTTTCATTACAAAGTACCATTGTGTAGCATGTATTTAAAAATAAGTGTATTAAATATGGGTTTTCTGTATTTAAGGTCATGCTTTATAAATGGTCAGTCTCATTTCTTCAACTAGCCAGTAATTTCTGTCTTATTGCATTATGAGAAGACTTCATTGTTTGATTACTGGAGTGATTCGTTTTAGCTCTTCATCTTACAAGGCTGCCAAATCTTACACGACGCATGGAACTTCTTGAGTGATGGATTGCATGTAGCCATTAAAGCCAGGATGCTCAGCCGTAATCTAACTTTCTTGATGCCTAAGCCTATGGATGAGAATGCATTTTTGCGGATACATTTGGCTTGAGAGAGCTCACCATGTATGTAATAAATAGCCTTTTAGTATTCTAGGGCAATATTATCACCTTCGACAGTGGAAGATCCTACCAGTGCTGAGTACAGCAGTGTCCCTGCTTTTTCAGGATTCAGCAATTACAGTGTCATTCACGACTTAGCTGCCTTTATTATTGCCACTTCTCATACTGCTGAAAAGGGGATGAAACCTGAGAACCTACAGGGCCCAATGATTTGGCCCACCGAAGGATGCACTATTATCACAAAGATATGGCATCAGTGTGTTTGCACCTCCAGTTAGATCACTATATCTTCAAACCAGAGAAGAGGTTTTGTCACAGGTGTACCTTGAGGAAGATTCTGATCCAGAAAAGGTAAAGTTAAGTATATTTCCGAACAAGTTCCAGGACAACTCCAGGCTGGAAGACTGTGAACAGGGCTGTCCAGATAAGCCAGTTAGCTCAAGGAACAGCTTCAGCTAATGACAGTAAAGCCTTTCGATCGAGAGTAAGGGCAATGAACACTGGATAGCTACACAGTCGTCATGAGGGAAGACTGTCTCACCGGCAGAGAGACTCTAGAAACCATTCCAGACTTATAACACTGCATAACATTTTTTTTTAAAAGTTTTTGCTGATTGTGGCAGGTATCTGGTGGGTATGCACAAGTATAGTTTTGGTTTTGCTTCATTACGTAGGAACTCTGAGAAATAGACAGTTAACTGTTTACCGGCAATAACTTATTTAATTGCGTTTATGTTTCTAATATGCTATTAAGTTCAACTTAATTAAAAGTGTTTTGCTCCTGATTTTTGTTTGTTTTCAATGTCCGGTGCATCACGTTGCAGTGTTCAACACTAGTCAGCAAGCATTGACAAATTCCAGTTGCCCTGATATTGTTTTTCCATTGTAGCAAAACTGAAAATTTCGATGAAACAGTACGTGATGGGCAAATATGGATGTGATTTTCGTGATCAGCAGCCAAAAATCTACAAGGAACACCAACAGTGTTCAAGAAGCAAAAACTTTGCTGTGCAGCGTAATCAAACCACCACAGGTAACAATGCAGCATCTAATGCTTGAACAGATTCTAGAGCTTTAAAGGTAGTGGCTGAACCTTTGAATTATCTCTCTTGATTTACCTTATTAATAATAAAATTATTCTTAATTTGCTAGCAAGTTATGTCAGAAGCATACTCCTAACTCAAAGATCTAACTAAAAGTATGTATCAAGAAAAAGTATTACTGCAGTAGATCATGTGATACGTTTATCATTGTCTAATTGTTAGAGTAAATTGTCTTCTTTGATCTTCTTCATTTTTAAGTTATTTTGATACAACTCACAGATACATAAAATGCTGTGAGACAGAAACTATTCACTTTTTCTTTCATGAAAGTAAATGTCTGGGTATCATAACAACTAGTGGAAGAGGGGTGTTCAATTTGCACTCAAAGATTATGGAAGTTCTCTCTCCCAGAAAATAACAGTACACATAATTTTACAATATTTAAATACAGCTTTTCAAGCTTAATGAGCCTATTTTACAATAAAGGCTATAAAAGAATAAGTAATATTTTGTAAACTACAATTATACATTTTCAATTCCACTGACCTGACATGGCGAGGTGGTTAAGACATTCGACTCGTATTCCTTAAGGTCATGGGTTCGAATTCCTGTCATATCAAACACACTTGGCCTTCTTTCAGCCGTGGGGGCGTTATAACATGACGGTCAGTCCCACTATTCATTGGTAAAAGAGTTGACTGTGGGTGGTGATGACTAGCTGCCTTCCCTCTAGTCTTACACTGCTAAATTAGGGACGGCTAGCGCAGATAGCTCTTGTGTAGCTTTGTGCAAAATTCAAAACAAAGCAAATGATTACATTTACATGTGCAGAAGTCTGTCATATGAACTAATCAATTTCCTCTTATATTTTCATACACCAACCACGAAATATGTCCTGCAATTTTATCCTTTCCAAACTATAGAGGACCTAGTATGACTAGGTGGTTAGGGCGCTTAACTCGTAATTCAAGGTTCGTGAGTTGAAATCCCAATCACACCAAACATGAGCGCTACTTTGGCCATTAAAGCGTAATAATGTGACAACCAATCCCATTATTCGTCCGTAATATAGTAGCCCAAGAATTGGGATGGGTGGTGATAATAGTTGCTTTCCCTATGGTCTTACACTGCTTAATTAGGGATGGCTAGTGCATTTAGCTTTTGTTTAAAATCTTTGCGCAAAATTAAAAAAACAAGCAGTTTAATTTACATAACAATAATATGAACCATAAGAAGTTATACATGGGTTGTATTTGCCACTTAAAATAAGTTAAACATATGCTACCCTATTTCATCACTGCAAGTTATTTGCCTCTGTATTTAAAAGACATAAAAGATCTGCCTAACACTCAATCCGGTGTTCATTAATGTTTCTTAGCGGACAATTTACAGTGCATAATACTAGTGGATACTTCGGTGGGGTATGAACAAGTTTTGCCTTACAATACAATAAGGAATACATATTTGCTGAAAGGCATCTCTCTAAACCCCTTGGCGAAAAACAAATATATTTGAAACCCTTAATGATACTGACCGAATCTGTAAAGGAAATGGTTAATATAAAGTTGCGGGAATCCAACATCACAGAGAATGATAAAAAACATCAAAAACAAACTTGATTCTTTAAAAAAAAAGATTCCAGATGTATTACAAATAAAATGATAAATCCATTAAACAACTCAACATATCTTCAGAACTTGATAAATATTGCTACTGATATAAAATTTTCATCAGAGAAAATGAAATAGCAGTAATTTGAGGAGGATAAAAAAGTTTTCCAGAGAAACAGAAATCCCCAACACACAAACACTTAATCGGACAAAAACACTATGAGATCATTTGCAAGTGCTCTGACACAGATCTATCAAAATTAGATAGCTGTCACAAGATCCTAATGTTTCATATAGCATATATAGATAGATAAATAGATGAGCTTACAAGAAATGAAACATACTGTCTTGAATGAACAAGGTATCCTGTCTCAGTTCTTAAACTAAACAACAATAACATTTCAAGCTCCTCCTCAGTGGAACAGTGTTGTTTTTGTGAACTCACACTGCTAAAAACAGGGTTTTGATACACGTGGTGGGTAGAGCGTAGGTGGGCCATTGTGTAGCTTGGTGCTGAATTTCCAAAGAAACAAAAAATACTTCAAGCGTTTCGATGAAGAAAAACCAAACGATAATATCATCTTGGTCACTTTACTAGGTAAAAGATAGGGCGATTTTCACAAAAGCAGGAGCTACCACACTAAGATTTACCAATCATATATTTAATTACTGTCATGGAATTTGTGCAAAAATACCGATAATTGAGAACAAAGTACTATAAACAGTTATCAGTTTTTATTTTGAAAAATGTTACAGATCTATCATAGTTCTTGTAAGCACATTAACATGATTGATGACCATTATAAATCTGCTCGGTCTGAAATTAAATTATCAAGGCAGATGAACAAGAGTACAGAATTGGTTTTGGTCAGTCCAAAGAGTACGTACCAGTAGATACAGTTGAAACGTTTGAGCTTAAAGAGTTGATGTAAAGTCAAAGAACATATCCTCTTTGTAGACTATCATTCAGATTTCTTATGTCATTATTTCTGAAGCGGTAACAATAATATTGGGAGGAGTATTACTACACAAAAACAGATGTGTTACTTTACGGAGAAAACTGCAGACAACTCTTGAATCATTGTCTTGTGACGAAGTGATACCAAAATTATCGCTAGTCTGGCACATTGCCCAGAAAGCCTAGAAATGAAACAAGTTGTAAGTTCTTACACTGATATAATAAAAATTTAAATGTACCAATTTTTGTTTTATATCGGTAGCAGAACACAGTGTACGTGTAAAGACTGTACGTGCTTTATCCACAAATTATGAAGCAAAATCAAACTAACTTGTTGGAGTACTTTTATATACTCATGTAACATCACGTCTTATTCATTCTTACATGAAAGAAAGCGATCAGCTACACCAACGTATTTCACAGTTTGAAAGAACTGGCGATTTTCATGTTTCTTGTGAAGTTGTATCAGAAACAGCGTTGTTATTCATTTTATTGTATTGTAAAGGGGACAACGTCTATATATTGCGCTAACACTTGTTTGTTTTAACAAACTCTGATCTCAGATTTCTTCCACCTACAGAGAACGCGTTTCTGTATTGTTTCCTGAGCTGTCTTTACCAACTATCGTTGTATCATCGTGCAAATCATAAACATCGGGAACTACCAATATCAACTGACGTTGCCAAACACCTTGGTGACAGAATTGTTCCAATTATGTATGTAACACCATAAAAACCAGTTATTACTGATACTGCTACATTCAAATAAGTCCTTTAAACGTAATGATAATTTTCATAAAGATAAAAGTAGAATGCTTTATTAAATGTTGATGTTTACTAGAGTGAAAAATGTAAGAGATAAAGTCGTGTTTCACACGATAGATAGGAAATGAATAAAGTTATGCTTTTGTTTGTTTCTTTTGTAATTCCATTCCTGCTATAATAACAGGTTAATATAACTAGGACTTTGAGTTTTGATAAAGTCAAATGTATCAGGAAATTCATTTTCAGCAAAATATAAAAAAACAACTTTGCAATATACTGTTAATTATTCCTGTGCATTATTGTGCTAGCATTAGGTTACATGTAAAATATTCTATTTTACCTCGTGTTATGAAATAAGCGATAAAAATTAACCTATATTTTGTTCTTTTAATAGCAAGTACTATTGTAGACTCAAATATGAGTTGTTTGAATACAAGTAAAATAAAGTACTGAATATGCACTTGATTGCCTTTTAATCTTTATTCTGATGTTGAGATTAATGTCATGATAGGTTAATCTTGATAAAATACGAATAATTATTGTAAATACTTTAAGTACTTCTCAATTACTCTAATAATTAATTTAGTATATAAGTTGACACAGTGTCCTGGATGAAGTTACCTTACGACGGTTTAGATAAAAACCCACAGAGGTCAAGTGCAGAGTAGCTTTGTGCGAAATTCCAAAACAAACAAAGGTCATGTGCAAAAAAACAAATAATTTCAAATATATAAAAGTGTCGACATTCAATAACAGTTTCGCGCAACAGAAACGCAACTTTGTTCCTCCATCGTTTGAACTGTGTTCATTGGACGTAAGAGCCACGTGATTGAAAAGTGAATATAAACTTTGTGTTGGGGCCTATTTTATAACTCGTTTCGTTGTCTCACTGTTGGGAAGTCTACCTTGGTTGAAACTTTTCTTGTCTTTGTTCTGTATGGTATTACATCAATAATGCCAGTACTACAAGAAGAACAAAGGTATTTTTAAGTAAACCTACTAACTTTGTGTAAAATATTAATTATAATATTTTTGTACAGGTAATAAAGATTAATGTTAACTTCTTATCATTCAGAGCAAGTTGCCTTAGATCCTATTTCAAAGAACAGGGTGGCCTGTAAGTCCCTATCCATCCATATGCTTTTATGTTATATTCAATTACGCATGTATTATAAATTTGTTGTTGTTGTTTTTTCAAAGAAATATGGCCGATGTAAGCCCATTTACACTTGAAGAGCGTATTGTGACAATTACGTGGGTATATGAGCGCAATAATACTAGTGACATCCTGGATACAATAACTGGCAAATAAGATATATGGATGGGTAGGGACTTACGGGCCACCCTGTATTTAAAATAGAATTTTTTTAGACTGTAGTGTAAATTAGACGTAGAGTGTAGTAAACATTTAATTTAAAACGTAATAAGCTAAATTAGTCTCTGAGTGTCAGGACTAACAGGTTATTTAGTTAGTTAAAACTCCAACAAATACAACTAAGAATATTTCTGTGGTATTCTTGGACACATTTATAACCTTTTAATAAGAATGGTAAAATTGTATCAGATGAAAATTAATCTTTGATGTGACTGAGTTGAGGAATGAAGACTAAACACAATGTGGAAAATAAAGCTTTAGCTACAAAAACAAGATATGGTCAACTGAGTGGAGGCAAGATAAATGTACAGTACAATAAATGTCCTTACTATAATTGTACAGAGATTGGTTGATTTAGTGTTTTATGGCACAAAGCAGCTAGGCTATCTGCGCCAAACGTCCGGTAAAAAGGTAAAAGTAAATGTAGTAAGATACATAGAAGGAAGCGAAGGGGAAAAAAACAGCATAGAGCCAATGTTGACATCTACTCAACAATGTCAAGAGAGAAACCAGAGTAAAAGAAGTTATAAAAGACTTTCCGTTGCACAATGGTAATTATCATAATCCGTTAGGAAGACTAACGGGTAAGTACAAGAACCACCGTCAGACATCTGAAGTTGGCATTTCCAGTCCTGGTTCCGGGTTATGTGTTATTACGGCCATTATCAAAAGGTAAAGTAATAAAAGTTGTAATAATAACTTGCCCAGCGTCCGGTAAAAAGGTAAAAGTAAAGTAAATGTAAAATTCATAAAAGAAAATGAAGGTAAAACAAAACAGCAATTAAAAACATAAATGGCATAAAACCAATGTTGACATCCAGTCTACAATGTTAAGAGAGAAACTACACAAAGAAAAGTTATAGAGGACTTTCTGTAACATAATGGTAATTATCATAACCCGCCAGGAAGACTAACGGGTAAGTACAAGAACCACCGTCAGTCACCTGAAGTTGGCCTTTCCAATCCTTGTTCCAGGTTATGTGGCATTACAGCCATTATCAAAGGGTAAAGTAAAAGTGTTTTAAAAGACATGCAGCAAAATTGTAATAACAAGTCGCCAGAACGACTAACGGGTAATTCAAACAGCAGCGTTAGTCACCTGAAGTTTGCCTTTTCAGTCCTGGTGTCGAGTTATTTAATGTTATGGCAATTTTCTAA